>LUCH01001590.1:12213-57700 GCA_013368495.1 Paragonimus heterotremus
CCTTGAAACACCATACCGGCGAACTACACAATTGCCTTCAATTCGATTGGGAGGTACACCCAGGATGCAGCGCAAGCTTCACTGTTGAGAAAATATTGGTCCTACTGGGGACACTGCTTGAGACAAATGGATGACAAACCTACTCATATCCGTGGACGGCCACTAAACAGCCGTTTGTCCCACTGCCTACCAAACCATTGGACAGTGTGCCTCTGAGCTTTTTATGGTTAAAAGGTATTTAGCACTGGTCACGGGAGCACACAGGTAATCTCGTGATTGTCAAACAAATTTCTTGAAATCCGTCCCAGTGGGAAAATGCTCAAGAGGTTGGTTTAGAGTAGGTAGTATTGCGTGTAACAGACTCTATGCGTCTGTCCGAGTCCAAGGAAGTTCTGTATCCTTTTACCTTGGGTATCTAGTTCTGCACCAGATTTACCCGGGCAACGCGACCTCCACAATATCTACTAGAAAAAACGATGTGAAGACTGCAGCCATCGCGACAAAACCGAGCGCTGTGAATGATACGAGAGTTCGAATTCACCACAACACACCTGCGCGATATCATCGATTAACAAGGACATTTATAAATATCGGGCTATATGAAGCATATGTACCTAGAAAACTTAGGGACCCAAAGACTCGTGTCAACTGGCCCGGAAAATATATCACCCACTTTCCCCCAGGAATACGCCAATTCTTTAGGGACCTCATTGTATGGCTTATTAAACTGTTCGCTGACCGAGGATACAATCATGAGTTGATGGAAGCATCGTTACGTGGCACCTCTTCGTAAGTGGAGTGACCACAACAACCACGCAGGCCATATTATCACTTTATTCAGGACCACACCAATTGTTCAGGAAGATTTAACTGATGGCCATAATCAACGCCAACTAATGCAGATTAATCTTTTTCTTGTCAACGGCCTGTATTTCGTGAAGAACAACGGTGCATAACCAAATCGTCGGGAAGAATTACTCATGGGTCAAAACATGTAACTCTGGCAGTGGTGCGCATGAAGCTTATCGAGATTTTACACGTGCGTTTGCCATAGTGTATCAGATTGTCTGTTGGTCTCGCTGCAAAATTGCTCTTCAGGTAGGGCGTCCAGTGATTAGGTCCAAGGATAACGACTTGCAACACTGCTTCAAACTTGAATTCCGTAGCATCTGTTGATTCTATTATTCGTTAATGGTGTCACTGTTGCCCAGTGGCCCGAGTGCCTGACTTGCGCAGCCGACATAAGAGTACGAATACCAGCGCCCACTTCAGGCGACGAGATAGGACTCCACACTGATATAAAAAACAGCACCTTCGGGCGGCGGAAAAACAACATCGATTGAAACCAAACGAAAATAGTGTCCTGTCTGGCTTGAATGTCATGCAAAAGGGAAGAACGGGCCTTTTGGCGCGATTCATTATTTTTAAGTATTCTTGAAAATTTTAGAATCAAAATTCCCGGCAAAGTACTTGCAGTACGTTAATTGTAAATAAGCAGCGTGGGTGGAAAAATTGGAATACATCGAACAAGTGGCAGAAATACTGATTTGGTAATAAATATTTTTTCCACTATTTTCGCGAAAACCACGTCGGCTACAGCTAAATGAACATGTTCTTCTATATGGTGTACCCGTATTTCTATGACACGGTTTCTTCTCTACCCCATCCTGCCAACCCTGTGCATCCTGTGGGCCATTTATAGGCATCGGAATTTTGTTAGTCGTCATTGGTTTGTACTCGCAATAAATGTGCAGCGCACGTCGAATGGATGCCTTCCTCCAAACCGTAAACATAAGCGTAAATACCGTTGATTTGTCTGTTTTGTTTCGGGAGCATTTTGGTAGTGTCGTGTCTCCGAGACAGTTCCAAAACCTGGAAGTAGTTGGAGCCTAACTTAGACGTTTCGAAGTTAAGTCCAATTTTTATCTTGCATCCAGTCAACCGAATCTGCGTTCGGTGATCACAGAAGACGCGTTTACGCATGCGTTTGCAGACTAAGTTTGCTGTGCTTATTTTGCGCTACAGAAAACAGGGTCACTGGACAAACTGGATTTCCCGCCTACCTCAACGTCAATAGAAACATCAACGGAAATTTCCGCGTTACGAAGTTCTTCTTGGTACACAACCATCCACGTGCTATAACCACAACCCAGTACTAAGTCTCGAGGTGTCCTCTCAAGGATGAAGAAATCGCTGAAGTTTGACCGTGGCTTTTTATCGGCACTGTCTCTTTCGATATTACACGATACATCCGGCAACGTTTCGAATTAAAGAAAACGACGAAAGATATGTGCAATCTACGCGCCTGGATGTTTGCGAAGAGAAACACCACCGGCTACCTCGGTCGTTTGCATGCGCAACTGAACACAATCGGTAAACGTCTGGTCAATGTAGGTAATAACAACGTTCTGACCCACTTTGTGTTCAAGTGTAATGAACAGACAGAATTATGTCGGAGTTACCCCGAGGTTATCGAGATTGTCGCCACATAACAGTCACCAGTGGAATGACTCGAAGAAACTTCCTGGGAACGTTACTCTTTATTACGTATATAAACTATATATGTGAAGGTATCAAGCGTGGCAAACTTATCCTATTCTCTGATGACACCAAACCTGTCTACACATTTTCCCCCTGACAATCTCAATTCTTGTTTAGGAAATATACGGGAAGACTTCATGTCATTAGAGTTTTGGTGTCAAACGTGGCTGATGAAATTTTCAGCAAATAAATACACCATCGTTGCGCACAGTTGTCATATACCAGAGGACTTTATAAAGCCAGGTGGTCATGGTATTTCAACTGCCAACTCAGTCCGCGACTTAGGTATACGCTACTCATACTCACTCAATTTCGCTGAACATATATCTACCCCAGTAGCTGAAACTAGAAGAACGATTAGATACATTAAACACTCATTCTTCCTTTCGGCAGCTCGACTTCAACTTTATAAGCTGTGCGTACGACTATAACTTAAGTACTGCACGTTCACATATAGTCACTTGCGCAAGCCTGATAGACTGGCTCTGGAAAGTCTGCGGCGCACATTCATGAAAAATTTAATCCGTTGTCCGTCTTCTCTGAACTACAGATAACGCTACCAGACGCTTCGACTGGATCGTCTTTAGCTACGGCGTCTCAAGCCAAACCCTGCACCCATGTATAATTTATTTTATGGCAATAAATTCACTGTCAAATTCTGTAAGGTATTGTACATACTTTCATATTGCACTTTATTTTTATATACAGTTTGCACCACTTTTCCTTGTACAGAATGAACTTTACTTGGTTGAATTAATTCTGCCTAGCAATACACTTTGGTGCGCGCGTCTCCTTTCCTTGACGTTCCTGTCTCACATAGATTGGGATTGCCTGCGCGGGCTATTCGGCTGCCGCGTTTTGTACTGAATACTGGCAATTTTACCCTCTTATTGAGTAAGTCCCCTACAACTCGCGATTCGCCTTCAGCATGGCTCAAAGTACAATGCCAGGAACAAGGAGTTTACTCTGACAGCCCTTAAATCCCATAAAAGACTGTTCAATTTCTTTCCTAGTAAAATATTCCCACATTTGGAACAAACTCTCATATGCAATTAGAGCTAGTCAGAATATACATCAATTCAAACGAAGCTTAGAAACTTTCCTGACATAAAGGAACGTCATGTCTATTTTCAAGCTCTGTCTGCCTGAAGAGGATGCCATTGAAAACGGACCTAATAACATCTAAACATCTGATCAAATCTAATTACACCTGAAGGAAAACCTATATAACATTAAACACCGCCACATACACTTTGAACTGTTCAAATCTATCAGCTTCACCATTCGAGGAATTTCTCAATTTTGAAGCTTACCATTTCTCCGGCAGGATGGATATTGTACATAGTTATGTCCAAAACTTGCAGCTGAACAGCAGAACTATAGTCAACACGTTGTAACACAATAACACCCCCGTCAGTAGTAACCAAATCATTGTGGTACACTTACTCCATACTTAATGTATATGTATAGTTACATGAATTATAGCCGTAGAACGTGAGTTCTCGAGCTGTCGTGTTGGGGAAAATTATTTTCCTGGAATAAATCGTTTTAATGGTTTGGAAGCTGATGCAGGAATTGAAATCGTCGAAATCTGCGTCATGGCCTCATATCTGTTTGTTTTAACTGACCATTAATTAAAAACCAATTTTTAGTAATTAATTTTCGAAAACTGGTGTGGCTGTTGTTGTTATGGTCGATTGGGTGTGTGAATGTTATCGCAAGAATGCTGGGGTTATTTTTGATGTACTTTTTCATTTTTGTCATTTGTTTTTTCATTTCACTTCCAGTTGTTTATTTTTATTTCTAGGAAATGGATTATATTGCTATTCTCAAGGCGATGTTTAAGGGTCGCGAATTTTGCACATTCTCACACCTTCAGGAGTGTCTTCAGAGGTATATAAACGAGGTGGGCGTTAGTTATGTTCGTGCTACGAGCCGTAGATCAAAAATTGCCTCGAAGTACGGTAAGGTAGGATGACGTGGTTTCCTGAAAACCGCGCAGATTTATTAACGTTGTACGGAGTGCAAAAGGCATAGGAGTATGTGGAGGGGTGCACGACGTGTCTAGTGGTTAACTGTTGTTAGTTTTAACGAATCAGTTCTCGCAACACGTGTCGCGGATCACGATTTCATGTGGTCCGACGAGATGCGTATCTGGTTGTGAGCTTTTCCGAGTTGGAGCACAACCACCCTCTCAATCGTCTGCTATATGAGTCCCATCTTAAGAATCGTGGACTCACCGTCGGTGAATTTAACGAATGCAAGAGTCTGTTCTAATACAATACACAAACTGCCGACATTAAGCAGTATGTATCAGGTGTTCACGGGAAGTTTACCGCAACCACTGACGTTGGAAACATCTGCCGCAAGTTAAAGCCTGTAAGGTCAACTGAGTTTGTTACGTAAGATTGGTCACGGAATGTAAGAGAACCCTGATGAGGTGCTGTCGGTGATTAGTGCTTTAGATGTGGTGCGCGCTCTGAGGGATGAAGGCAACAGATATACGCATATCTGCTTCGCCCAGCGAATGCAGAATGAACTATTCCGACGTTTTCCACATGTTGTGAATGTGGATGCAACTCACGGGACAAGGAGGCACAAGTATGTCATTGTATATTTCCTCATACTTTCGAAGTTGGAAGTTATATCAGCTCCTAGTGACAGACGGTCCGGGACACGGGCACGTTCGTAGTGAGAAGTATCCGTCATTACGTAGACTGTCCGAAACTTTTCGGGGAATGATGGGTGAGCCGACTGCGGTGAAAACATCTGTCATGGATAAGATGGCTGCGCAGGTAAAGTGCTCGGCTGCGACATCCTATTGTGTCACTTTCATGTACGTGATGCCGTGCGTAAACATGTAAGCGAGCAAAATTCGTCCGGACAAACGGACGGAGCAGTTATAAGCATCTAAGCATGGGGTACAGTTTGACATAACTCGTAAGGTAGAACAAACGGACGGAGCAGTTATAAGCATCTAAGCATGGGGTACAGTTTGACATAACTCGTAAGGTAGAACAAACAGACGGAGCAGTTATAAGTGTCTAAGCAAGTCGACGTATATTATATAATTCACAACATTTTCCTATGAGGCAAGGTGAATTGCAGTTTGCCAATTAAGTTTCCAGCAATTCGTTTACGCCGAATGATCTTCTGAAGGTGTGATTGGAACAGCCTTTCTTGGCGGAGGACTTTTGAATTTTCATATTTTGAGGATGGATCACGTAACTTTTGGAATGCTTGATTATCTATTGCTCCCAATGAGCTATTTCATCCGAAGCTCTGTAGGGTCTTCATTCGACCGTGATTAGTTTGGTGGTCGGCTGAAAGCGAAAAAATTAAATAATGTAATCGGCTTACACGGACATGTCTTCGGACGGGGAATAAGGAGTTAATTGTATTTCGTCCGCTCCCAGGGCAGACCACCAGGAACGTCGTGAACAGTATGCTGTTCAAGAACGCCCAATGTAGCAAAATTGCGAATGCTGTTCCGTCCAGTTGGCTCAAACTATGAGCAACGCTTAAGTATGTAGTATGCGTTCACACTAGTTGCTGCTCCATCCATTTCTCTTGAGCTCTGATCAACGCATATGTATGTAGTGTGCGTTCACACTGGTAACTCCTCCCTCCAGTTCACTTAATCTGTGATTAACGCCTAAGTATGTGGTATGCGTTCACACTAGTAGCTCTCCTGTACAGTTCACCTAGACTATGATTAACGTTTGATTATGTAGTATGCGTTCACACTGGTAACTACTTCGTCCAGTTGACGTAAATTATTATCAACGCCTAAATACATAGTATGCCGTCACGTTGGTTGCTGCTCCCTCCAGTGCTCTTAGGCCAAAATCAACGCCTAAGTACGTAGTATGCGTTCATACTAGTAGCTGCTGCGTCCAGTTCACTTAAGTTGTGATCAATGTTGATAGGCAGAAAACGGCAGAATTCAGAATATACGTGTATTTAGACCGTTGGGCATAAGTTGTAATGATGTCCTTCAGTTATGGCGAAAAATGCGGTGACACACTGGCAGCCGTCAGTGAATTCTGCAGCCGGCGAAAACATAGACCAACTGCCATCGGAATCATAATTTTCCATGATGCGAAGAAGGGTTGTAACTGAAGTGGCTGAAGTGGGAATCAATATTTTCGTCGGATAACTAGTGAGTATCAAATGTGGTCATTATCTGTCAGATAAATGACCATTGACTCGCGTACACGTAGCAAGCTATATTCATCAATAGTCAATAAACAATAAACAAAACAATACACACGTTGTTAATGATGCAGTGGGACGTGTTACCAAAGTTTACACAATACTGTAGGTGGAAACAACCAGGTGAAAACTTAGATTCTTTTTCACTGGAAGTATCGCAAAGGCACCAAGCTGAACATATAGTTCAGGTGAATAATTAGCCGACGACCGTGGCGATATAGCTTTCACTAAGAATTGCTGTGATATTTCGTGTACAATGCAATGTAAACGCAACATGGTCGAGGATTACAAATTCAATCATATCTACAAAACCACGCCGAATTGTGCGTTTCTACCATTAAGGTTATGTATTCCACCACGGAAATTCCGACGAAAGCGTTTTTAGGACGTAGAATGGATGAGGAAAATCAACATGATGTTTTTGTCAAAAAAAGTGGCGACACATTTTTTCCAACAAAAGTGCAAATGTCGACAATTTCTCGGTATAGCTGATTTTTCTCATTGCAACGCAACTATTATGCTCGATAAGACATGTGTGTGTCCCGTGATATGGGTTTTAATATTTCAAGAAAATTTTGAAAAATCTCCTTTCGCGCCTAAATGACCGTTTTAAACTCGCTTGGGCCTTGAAGCACAATACCGGCGATCTACAAAATTGTCGTTATAAATATCGTAATCTTTTCAGGTGGGAGTGTTCATCAATGTCATTCTTTCAGCAGATCACGTTGTTTCCATTCCAGCGTACATCCTGATTTCATGGAAGTGTTAACAACAGTGGTGCCCACGAGTGGTGAATCATGGTGAATGATTTTACGTTGAAGTAGGTTATAAACGTCTCCCAAGTTTGTAGTACTATAAAGGCTTAGTACTCATGTTTCAACAACAGTTCGATTGTCAAAATTGCAATCACGCTTTTCTGCCAAATGGCGCCGAAATTTAAATAAACGCATGTGTTTCCACGTCTATGACGTCGATTTTCATTATATTTCACCTTTATATTCCCGAAGTAACGTAGAATGCGACTCTGCGTTATTTTTCTATTAATCCCTATGCCAGTGAACAGACGCACATTTCTCGTTTACGTCTTCGGAAGACTGAAAAAAAATCTCAAGGGAACAAATTTGTAAGATCTTAGATTCTACAACGTCACAAAATTTCAACAACTTTATTAGCTATGAATTATTTTTAACTAAAAGATAACGGAGATATTCACGGCCTACCGATTACACGCAGCCTGTTGCCACTGCATTCGGTTTGGTCGAATTTGCGCTAATACCCTTCGGTCTTCGAAACGCTGCACAGACGTTCCAACGTCTGAGTAATGAGGTCATCCGTGGATTAAACTTGGTGTATGTATACTGAGAGGACAGTATCGTGGCTAGGTCTTCCTCGGATGGGCATATCATCCATAGACGGACGTTATTTCAACGCCTATCATCATATGGCCTTACCGTCAACGGAGTTAAGTCCGAACTCGTTCAAGCATCGTTGGATTTTTAGGCCGCAGCATTTCGGCTCGATCGTGTCAGCTTCCCGACATTGTTCCCAGGCTCCGCCGCTTCAATAGACTTGTGAGTAACTATCGACGATTTTTTCCCAACTACGCCAAGCTTATGCAACCCCTGACTGATCTACTCCGGGGCGATGAACGTACTTTACACATAACCCCCGAAGCCACTACGGCTTTCGCCACCATAAGGGAGGCACTCGCCTCTGAAGTCATTTTGCATTACCAACAACCGGACGCACCAATCAGCATCGCCGTGGATGCATCGAACACAGCTACAGGTGCAGTGCTGCAGCAAGCAATTCGCGAGACTTGCAAACCGATTGCGTTCTTTTCTCAACACCTCAGAGATACCGAAACGCGATACAGCACCATCGGTCGTGAACTTTTAGCTATGCACGAGGCTGTGCGCCATTTTCGCCACGCACTCGGAGGCCGTGATTTCATCATTTTCACGTATCACAAATCTCTCGTCTACGTCTTGCGGAATTGCTTCGATAGACATTCACCTCGAGATACGTCACAGCTGGACTACACAGCCCAGTTTTCTGCGGACATCCGCCATGTCTCCGGAGCCGCAAACGTCGCCGCAGACACCCTATCGCGAATGCACAGCGTGTCTACAGCCACCGGCTAGATCACACATCGTAACATAGCCTCACGACAACAGCCCGATTGCACGTTCACGGATGACCTAAAACGCACGACCTTACGCATTGCCACGGTTCCATGAACACCTTCGCCTGGTACCATTATATGTGACAATACGCTGTGATACCCCAGGCCAGTCGTGTCATATTCGTTACGAAGAGCAGTTTTCGAAGCGTTGCATAATATGCCACGTCCAGCTATATGCGCATCACTAAGACTGATTGTGGATCGATTCGTCTGGCCTAACATGAATCGGGACGTACGGTATTGGGCCCGTGGCTGCCTTGCAAGTCAACTTTCCCAGGTCAACCAACGCACGAGCAGCCCATTAGAATCTTTTCCAACTCTTGACGATCGTTTGAACATGTCCACATGGACCTCGTTGGGCCACTTCCACCTTCTCGATACCACACCTACCTACTCACTGGTATCGGCCGGATCACTGGGTGACCAGAAACCATACTGTTGTCAGACCAGTCAACATTATCCGTCGCTCGCGCTTTTGTCTAACATTGGAACGCACGTTAGAGTTGTCTGTCGATCGCGGTACGCAATTCGAGTCAGCCTTATTTTCACGACTGACGAAGCTGTCAGGCGTGCATTGAGCACGCGTCACATTATACCACCCACAAGCGAATGCACTCGCAGAGCGTTTCCATCGTCTCCTCAAGGCTGCATTACAAGCTCACGAGCGGATGGGTTGGACGGAAGCACTACCCCTTGTTCTGCGTGGCATTCGCAGTTGTGTTAAAGATGACAGTACGACCTCAGCGTCACTCGTCTATGGTCATCAAGCAAACCTGTTGTCGACACTCAAGGCCACGCCAACCGACTAACCAATTACGTGCGATCACTACAAGCGAGTGCCACACGTATCCAACAATCCTCGCCATACATTTCTAAAGTACTCAGCACTTGTCAGTTCGTGTTTCTGTGGACAGACGCTGTCAAGAAACCGCCGCAACAACCGTATAAGGAACCTTTTCGTGTCATTAAACGGTCTGCAAAAAACCTATATGATCGATAGTTTCGGTCAACAACTCACGGTCTCGATTGACCATTTCAAAACTGCTTTCACCGACTCGCCCCCCCAGTTTAACAACACAGGCGTCATCCGAGACGTCTCCATCTACTTCAACGTTCGACTTAGCCACGGCGTTGCCTTACACACCCACTCTCGACGAACTCTCTCCTCAAGCTACAACTCGTTCAGGGAGGCGCGTCCATTTTCCCACGCGTTATCTCGAATAGTTTGTCATTTTCCACTTCACATTTATTGTACAGTAGATAATTCACTATGCGAAGCTCATACTTTTGTCGGATAGCAACTAACAGTTTTTCGTAGGTACACTTTCCCGGTCGTTTTGCACAGAAGATACCTGCACATAACTGTAAATAGCCTCAGGCGCTGCAGAACACGCGTTACGGTGGGCATCTGCCTTTTTCCCTAACGTTCACGTGTTTCACCTTTCCTTATTTCTACGTCTGACGTGACGCATAGCAACAGTTGTCGGGCCCAAGGAGAAAAACCTTGGGCGCCCTAGCAATCTGTGCCTGCACAGTGAGGAAATCACACCCTCTGTCACATCCCTAGGAGGCGTTTTCAGGTTGGGTGGCTAACACGCGGCTGACCAGCAAGACCGCAGCTGTTGCCCAGGATTAAAATTCAGAGGTAGAAGGCTTTTTGCAATAGTCACCCTTCTTAGAGGGCTGATGTAGTGAGATCATCTTCGACGTCCCTAAAATCCCAAACTCCCTGCTACATGAGAGTTCCCCTACTAGTCCCACGGCACCTGTTCACATTATGTTATGAATGTAAATTCAATGCAAACCACTAACATCAGAATCAATTTGTTGGAGTGGGTAGCGCAGCTTCACTCGTGGCTGTATAATCAACTGCTTAACCTTTGACACTGCAAGCTACGTCCCATAAAGCAGCAGTGTTTCAGCCGCTGCTGTTGGAAACGTCTCACAGCCGGTCCGATGCTTGTTTAAATTCTGAAGATCAGCTGAAGTTTCCGTCAACATTCGAACCCCTGGTGGCTTGCGTGCGGCTGTGCCAAAGATTCTATCACGTCTACCTCCCTAGCGCCCGTACTTGTTGCACTGAGGTCCGCTTGTTGTACTGTAATTAAATCACTAATCAAAGTTTGTTTAGCATGAGACTGGAGAACTTCGGAAGTACGAATCAAATAGCAGCGGACTACCCTCTTGAACATGGCCACCGCTATATATCAGAAGACGAAAGTGAACCAAGCACGGGTCCTCGACAAACTCTAGCGAGATAGAGGACAGAGAAGAAATGTTCCATTCAGTTCTTTTCTCTGACGGGTCTCTGATCAAAAAACGATGTGATCCAGCGGAGAACCACTCCTTGGATGCCATGAATCTATAAATTGTGTGCAACAGGACAATGTAAAGCATGGCCAAAGGCTTTTGCATCGTCGAGAAAAATAGCTATGGAGATGTGGCCATTGTCTTTAATCTCTGTCCTGCTCCTCTTAAGAACATATTGGTTAAACATCACCAGTCAAGAAAGACGTTAGGCTGGATGCGACAGAAGAGGTTAGTTGGGAAGAAATGGATACGGATGACGCGTTCCAGCAGACTTTCTATTACCCTGCAAAGGATGTGCGTGAAAGTAATCAACCGGTAACTAGAAGGAGAATGTCAATGACCTGCCTTAAATATGGGTTTGGCCGTAGCCTCTTGCCGTGCCTCCATAAAAGTGCCATTCCGAAGTGTCTGTCTGAAGATATTATGGGGCAGTATCGGCAAGCTTAGGCCGTTCCTCCGAGGATTCATGAGTAGGTCGCGTCCGATACCACTGTGCTGTATGGATTTGTCCTAAACAAAATGAGATCTTGAACATTGAGTACCGAGAGGTCTATGTCAGGAGTGAGTATTAGAGGTTTATCCGTGAGTGAATCGGATGCCAGTGTGATGAAAATCTACTCGATTCATCGCTTATCCAAACCCCGACACAATAGAAAACCTAACAGAGGACCAATCCAGAGGGCGCGTCAAAGATACTGCATCAGGATTGGATAAGCTTTCTCAGTGTTACACCATCCATCATTTGATAATTTTTTTGTCCTGTATTGCGCCAGTTAACACACAGTATATAACTTTCTTTGTGCCAATATAATCAATCATTGGCAAACTGTGATTGATACTGTTGTGCATCCATAGATTCAGATGCTTGCCTCATGGATAAGTACTGTTTACTGCAACTAGTACGTGGTCTTCCACTTATTACTGGCGTGGAGGTTTCAATTCAAGTATTTTTTCTAAGGCTATTCAAACTCTTCAATTCCTATTATTATGGCCAGTTCGGCCGGAACTACAATTTAAACCGCTAAACATTATTCCTCTAATTACCTCAGCTACCACCCAGGTGTTTGAAGAAGTTTCGCTATAGCGAAGAGAGCATTGACCGCAAAAATTTTTTGGTGGTGGATGTTTGGACCACTACTGAACAATTTTGCATGGACAGAAAACTTAGTACGGTCAACCTCTCGACCATACCAATCAAGCATCAGGAAGTCCGAAGGCGCCGGGATGCAGCAAGTCCGGGATTTGAGATAACTGAGTAGAAGTATTTCACTTTTGTAGGTAATCAGCGAGACTTATCTGGATGCAGAGGTATTTACTTGGAGATAATCCATACTCCCAAACTTTTACCGAATGCTCATTGGTGATTTTACTTAGTTAGCGTTTTAGTTTATCAATTCACGGTAGTCAGTAAATTCATTTTAGGGCTCCGATTTGATGCCGCTCGTACGACCTTGAGTTAATAAAATATGATGAATGATGCATTTTGCTCTTTGTGGGAACATAAGCGCAGTCATTATATTATGGTTTGTTAATACTGTTGTTTCCGGTGGTAAGTTCGTTTCTAACCTTAATAAATACATTTAAGAATGGAATTTGACCTGCTACGATGATCAGTTAAAAATTGACTGTGACTACAGTGAAAAAATTGTCGTTCATGAAGCACAGTTTGGATACTTTCACACAAATGTTAAGCGGAAAGAACTGGAGCATTTCTGCACTACCCATCAAGACGGTGATTGTTGGGCGGAAGTTACGGCGTCAATTTCCAGATTGTGTTCGGGTCACCGGAGTTGTATCAAGACTGTCCATTATTCTGTAGATCTGCCACATGAATTTATAACGAAGAAATGTCCTGTTAGTACGGAAGGCTCTAAACCATCATTGTTTGTGGAATATAGTTGCATATCTACTAGTGAGTTGACCGTTTTTATGGATGTTCTGTTTCGTTGAAATATTATTGGGCACACTCATGGGCTTTGATTAAATACACATTGTTTTGAGCAGCCTACCGTATGTTAGTTAGCATTTGAAACAAATTGTGCATGGTTTTAGTTGTGCTGGCTGTAATCACACAGGTTTTATAAGCATACGATGTAGACGTGGGCCATCTCCTTCAGTGTGTTAGGTCATTCGTGAGTATCGTCAGTGAGAATCTGTTTTGGATTATTTCGTTTCAAACTGCGTATATTGTTCCCTCCTATTCACACATAACACGGTCCTGTAGTAGTATATATATTTTTGAAACCATATGAGTTAATATGTTAATCACCGTGCAGTCGTTTAATTTCACTAAAGTCACCCTTCCTGTTTGTTGTGCAATATAGTATGGCCATTCACTCTAATCAGTCTTGGATAGTACATCTATTCAGACCCAGTAGTATTATCTTTGATTGTTACGGAGGATTCTCGTCATGAGAACTGATGCAGGAATTAGATACAAACAGGTTTGTTGTTATTGTTCCAATTTTCTAGCGGCTGACAGCGTTTCCTGCTGTTGTATACACGTAAAAGGAAGTTGTAGACTAATTCAGAGGTTACTGTCTATAAGCAGATAGGTGAAAAGTTAATGGAGAGGGTCATTGATAAACGTGAGCAGGATATATAATAAGCAGAAAATATCTAACATTAATCAAGGGTAAATAATTTCAGATAAACTGTCACCTTAATGTATCAGCCTTACGTTCGAAATCTGCGACCGATTGCTCAACCACTACCTTCTCTCAGGTAGCACTCTGTTAATGTATAACTTGCCAAAAGAGACAAATTTCAGCCCTCCCATGAGTAGACCGAGCGTTGTCCAACTCAATTGAATGTCCGTGGAGAGTCTAATCGTACTGGCACTAATAGCTGAAAGAGATCAGTGCCAGTTTGGCGCTAAGTGAGGATTGAATCATCACGAAGTCTAAAAAATCAGCAGATGAATGCCCTGTCTGTCATACTTATATGAATATGACAGATCTTTCGCACCATGCATCAAACGGTGCCCATTCACCCTAACCGTTCTAGTGTTACATGCTTTCACACAAGGTCCATGTCTAAACACAATGAAATCTTTCGGGGTTCTCTCCCAATTCATGTGGGTTTAGCCTACGCTGAATTAAGTCGATAATCTTCCAAAGTAATCAGTGTTATTGTGTTCTTTTTTATCGACTTCAGCCTTTTCCCTTCTGTTATATCCCTCAAGTTTAACTTCTGTTTTTAGGGGGACATCTTTTATTTGAACATCCGAATGTTGGTATGTACATATCTAGGTTCAAGCGGAATATTACTTTCTTGTTATTATCCGAGTAGTAGTACAGCTGTCTTTCGAGAGTGTTAACCGAACGTTTGGAAGATACTGAAAAGGCGGTCAAAGTGAACATTTTCTGCGGGCGTTTTTCGTTATCAACGCTTATCGGCTTATATTCTAAAGGCCTAATTTAACTAACTCGTTTTGGTTCTAATCTAACCTTTGAAGAAATTACGACACCTTCGCGCATCCATATCAGTGTCAGTAACATTTGAAAAAATTGTTGTGATAGAAATGTAATAAAAGAACGTAATTGCAGATGATCCATTCGTCCGGTAAATCTCCTCGCTCTTTCTTCTTTTCCATCATTCTGTTCTTTGCACTTTGTATCCATCGTTGGGCTTTTTCTTTGACAAATGCGTGTGATGTTCTAATTCATTGATATTTCATAACGGATTCTAAGATGCACCACATTAAATTGTTCAGTTTGCAACTTACCGGTGATTGCAGCCTAGAAGAGGTTTGCTGCCAGGAAGGCACACTTGTTCACTCCCCATCACCTGATACTTATGGCTAGAGTGTTCGTTATAATCAACTCCATGACATCGCCATTAAGATCGCTAACTTATTTGTCACCCAGATTGGAAAGAATTAGTATAAGCAGGCTGAGGGAAAAAATCTAATTAGCAGTAGCACATAGGGTTTGCTTTCCTTTAGCTTGACATTCAGCCATTGAACATCTTCAGCAGGTTGCATTGGGGAACGGACTGGAAGACTCGAAGTTATTGAGTTACCCTCCACCACCTGTTAATACCTGAAAGTCACGAACTCAAGGAGAGTGGCAGGAATTTTCTTGTGCATTCGTACATTTTGGGAAACCAGATCATTCAGTTTGGCTTTAAATTATGAAAAATGGTCTTAGAAAAAACAAGGCTAACGCAGTCCACTGATAAATAACTGGTATGGTTATCTTCAGTTTCATCTAATCTGTTATTACAGGAGTATTGCGAAACTTTTTCCTTTCGTTTCCTGTACAGAATTTGTTTCTTCTCTTCATGGTTGTGTATCAGTTAGGCGTTAACGAGAACCACTGATATATTGCTGTCTATAATGTGAAAATTCATAACCTCTAGGCACACCTTCACCATATATTATTCGACGAAGCTGTAATATTAAGCGGACTGTTTTAAAAAACCAACTTCCTGTCGATCGTCTCTTTTGTACCTTCACCCATACAGATGAAGATGCAATGTAAATAACAAAATATATTTGTAACAATCATAAAATATACAAGTTGTCTATTGCGTTTTTGCAACGTACAGTTATAACGTCATCTGAAAGGATCCTTCTGGCCACTCACGGGGTTGAAGTTATCAGGACTGTCATTACTTACTAACTGTATTGTTTCTTACGTGAGTTTTCTTAAACGAAATCCGTATAACTTCTATCCAATTGTACAAAAACCACTAGTACTCAAACGTTTTGTCAGACAAGAAACATCTCCATGCTGGTTTATTCGTCTTTCCTTTGGAGTTATTTTCACGTCATACATTTATTTTTAACGTGTCGAGTCTCTTAGTATGGAACTTTTAACACAACTTTAACTATAGACAATAAAATATTGGACACGTGAGATCCCGTAGGTTAACCGGTATATGTGTTTTCTATCGAGCGTTTAAATTCTGCGGTAGATCGCATACAAACGTCTTTTAAAAGACACTAACGGTTGAATATATTTCAAAGGAATTTTTAGACACAAAACATATAATTCGACAATGGTTGCCTGCCTATAACAAATTTTATAACAAGTAAATCTATCCATAGTTAGCGGTTGCCATACTTACGATGTTATCGTTGTTCGTTTGATATTCCATGTGACTAGTATATCGGTCGGTTGAAGGACAAGTCATCAGCAAATTGTTGTTTGTTTCAATAAAATGTTTAGGTACATTATAATCATTCAAGTAACTAGTTGCAAGGGATAAGCGTAGTGTTACTGCCTGCTTATCTTATTTCTGTCGCTGTCCAAAGCATTCATATGGGGTGAATTGTCGCAGAACAAACAACAAAATATCATACACTTATGTTATGTTTGCCGCTTTTTTCGTGTGTTATAACCAGCACGTTTTGGATATACAGTTTACTTACAGATCTATTGAATGAACACCTGCATGAAAACATAGTGTGATTACAAAACGTAATTAGCACATACATTTGCATCACTTAATATGATGTTGCGTTCTACAAGATTTCATAGTGTTGACATTGAGAAGTGACGTGCATTAGGATTACCAGTTTAATTGAGCGAAAGTTGACAGTTGAAATTTTTAACTACCACACAGCATTATATGTACTGCGTTACTTTGTACTGGGGAACTTGCGGGTTTGATTGTATCAAGATGCGGAATGACAGCATAGCATTTGAAATAGATTTCAATGTTGCTCTGTACCATTACGTCTCCACGGACGTATAGGACGCTGAAAGGGTTGAATATTATTGGTTCCGTTACACAAAGTATGTGTGATGTTCAGTGTGAATCGTCACACGTTTCGGAAAGAAGCATTTGATCAGAGTTTTGCTCTTATTAGAGTTCATCAGTAGCTCATATTCCTGTCACTGTCGGTATTTGAACTCTGGCGGTACTTTCACAAGATAGCCGCGTATATGTTTGCAAAGTGAATCACGATTACTTCCCAGTAATAACCTCAGAAGTATGTCTGATAGTCTCGATTCGATGTTTATGTCAATTGTACGAGCTTAGTTTCCAAGTTACTAACAACGCTCAACCATCCATTTGAAAAAAACTGTTTAACTGCTCATTGTAGACCTTTCTGTAACAATTTATCGCCCCAGTGCTTTATGGCTCCATCAATGTGTTCAGCTTAGAGATGTAGCAGTTGATGTTTTTTACCAGAAGTGTCATTAAATTTCTCCCTGTGATTTACCAGTCACACGACTGTAGGTTCATGCTGTTGACCTGGCGCCTGTAGGAACACTCCCACAAAGTCTCGCTCTAGATTCGACCAGTTACCAAATGACAATAATTCAGAACACCACGAACAGCGCAGTACTCTCAATATATTGCCACGACCTAGAAGCAAAATGATGTACAGCCAGCTAACGTCCTGTGTGTAACGCGCGGAACAGAAAAGTGAAGAATTTCTATGACAGCGGAAATAGGGGGTATAATTGGGCTAAACAAACATGCTTCATGCGGATGCGTCAAATTGTACAACAAAATAGTAACAAAAATAAAGCTGTTCTAGGAGGTCGCTACACGCCGGGTTCCGCTGTCTAATGCTAGGCAGCTTGACAGTTTTCAAGCATGTCTTGGATTAGTATGTTGCAAGGCACTATAAACCTTGTGCCATAAAATCTAGCAGCTGACTGCCTTCTTTTTCAACTGAACGTGCATCAGTACAGTTATATCAAGAAAGCCTGTAGTTTTGATATGTAAACCAATGCTTGTCTACACTTCTTTTCATTGAATTCTGTTGATTTGGTTCCCATGTTTATACTTCTTCCTTGTATTGGGAAATGTATCTGTTGTGTAGCCAAAAGTTATTTCAGATTTGAGCATATTTTTTAAGATTTACGTTACAACCTTTTCTCACTGCGTGACGTATAAATGGCAGTTGAATTGAAATACGCTCAAAATCAACCAGCTCCTTGAACTATACACAATTCCCGAGAATGAAGCGAGAGACATATCGTCATCGATAGAAGGGTTATTCAAAATACCTAATTTAGGCAAACCTGTTGCGCAGTCCAACTGCCACAATTACCTCTGTTTACACTTATCGCTAAACTCGGTATCCATGTGGTGGGGTTAACCTCCAGCCTTAATGTCACAGGATAGGTCACTTTCTGCATTGCTCATCGTTGCAGTTGAAATGAGTACCTCCGTTATAAATATCTTCACTATATATATATATATATATATATATATATATATATATATATATAACCAGGACAAGTAAACTGGTAATACTGAACAGATCCTCCACTAGAGATTGTTATCATGTTACAGTACTTCCTCTGACAAAACACCTTCCGTGGAGTTCAGCGGTGTTTATTCCCCTGAAGTATTTTTTGTCCCATTGAACTCAGTTGACAATTGCTCGAGAAAAACGGGTAGGATATGCTGAAATAAAGATACTCTCGTCATCAGTCCATAAAAATCCCAAGCTGTCCTTAACATGTCAAGATGTTCCTCATCTTTTAAAACTAGCTATATTACAAAGTGGCTATTAATTACGGCATTTTGGGATAATTAAACAACCATTGTTCAACAATCAAACATCACATATCAATGGGAGACATTATCCTGTGTAAGGGTATACCACAGTATATGTTACAATAACACCGTATGACTACACAGAAGCTGCGTAACTGTTAAGCAATCCCGAGTTAGATATTATTTAACTGACTAGGACTGGGATTCAAGAACTCCATGTGGACAAAATAATAAGGTAACTGTTGTTTTATCTGGACTCAGACTCAGATTAGACAGGACGGTGCGAGGAAGAAAAATACATTTGAAGGAATGACACTTAGTTAGTTCCTTGTTGTGAAAACCTTCGACGTACGAGTCAAATGTAGCTTACTGCTATTTTTTGCTGTCCACTTGTCTTTAGTCCATATTCCAGTTGGATTACGTGAGTCACCAAGTTTAGGTGCCTTGGTTGAAAACAAGCTGTGATATTCCTGGAGCATTCTTTTGCCTACTGAGAGAATTCAGTTATTCTTTATCAGTAGGATTAGAACCACATTTGGAAAATACTCTGTAAGCATTTGAAAAATAGTATTAAAGACTTTTCTCCATGCTTTGACTAACCGAATCCCGCCATATTTTTAGGCTCAGGTCTGAATGTAACAAACATGAGCAGTTGTTTTTCGTATTTATCTCATAGTCGGAGGGAACGAATGCGTCAACTGTATCTAGTCCACAACATGCTAAACATCAGGCGCATACTACTTCTGGAATTGTAACCTGCATCCACACAATAAGACGTAACTAACTTACCTGATTCACTACATTGCCTGCCGTCAAACCGTCACCCGTAATCTACAGTGGGTGTCGTTTAGCCTCACTGTTTGGGTGATACCTGTGTTCAACGATCGCAGTAGTTGTATTTGGAGACAGCGAAAAGTAGAAGATTCTTGTCACCCACGCCTTCCGATGGCAACTTCAACCCCCGAGGCATTTTATTTTGAAACTTCCTCATATAATCACTGGCATCCGCTTATTCCTTAATTTATCGCAGCAAAAATGAATCACCAGACGTTCTTCTTATTTTCTATCGCTAAAGGATTTGTTGTCTGTCTTAGGGAGACTTTTGCTCTCCATGTGGTAGTAAAATAATAGTCTTATTGTAATTGAAATTGTTTTAGAGTTTTGAAACTTTTCATTTTCCATCTGAGTGATGAAAACGTTTTCCTTTGTGGATACATACATTACCTTCACTGCAACATAGCGTGTAAAATTAGGGACGCTCGTCGCACATTTGTAAGTGGTCACCGCTGACCATCGATCTCTCTTCAGCCGTTTGCGCCGGATGACACCATCCGGTTAGCAACAAAGAGATTGAAGAATGAATATTTGGCAGTGGGTGTCAAGCGGGTTTCTTTCTTCACTCATTAGGCATGCACAGACTTCGGTTGTGCGGCCTCGTTCTGGAGATGTTATCTAATCGTCTACCACGCCGGGCACATTTGACCTATTATCTATCTACTTAAGAGATTTCCAGTTTGTATAGGAAAGCTAATATTTCAGTGGAAACACTGAGAATGTATGTAATCGGCAGGGAGCCATCCCTCAAAAGAGTCTGATGAAGGCAGTTAGATCTGTAAACGTCGGACGTTGACTTATATCATGCAGCATTCAGCTGATCGGTTCGTTCATGTCGTACGTGTACGCCATTGATGTGAAAAGGAACCTATAATCTCTCTTGAAACGACCACTCGCTTCCTGTAGGCTTTCTGATACTGAAATGAGATGGTCTGTCGTGCAGAACGAATCAATCTTATCGGAGATCTTTTCTTCCCTTGTTGGAGTTTGTTAGATGTCCTCTTGTGGACTGGATTTTACTAGAAATCTTGCAGTTTCGACCATGCATTATCTCAATCTGGGTGTCTCTTTATAGGTATACCGTGTAAAGAGAGAAATTGTTGTGCATGGAGTTATTTTTAGTTTTAGGTAAAGGAACTGTACTTCAAAAACTTGATTGCATGTGTTCCTTTTCGTACATTGCATTGACTAATGTTACCAAACATGTAACATACTTTGGTACTTTATTATTGTAAATCTGACTACACCTTTTGACTTACCCTCACTAAATCGGTGAAAACAAAGGTGTTATTCAGAATCAGTCTGTTTTCGGTTATTCACTTTCGGGTCACGTATGTGACAGTTGTTGTCACATTGGTTTCTAAACTGGTAAATTTAAAGCAAGTTGTTTGGATTATGAACAACCGCAATCAGACTGGTGCTTGTCAAACTGTCGCGTGTTGATTCCACGGTGTTTCGCCTACTACTTTTCGTCAAAAATCTAACATTTTACTAGTTTTCTCATGCTTAACTTGACGATTGTTCTGTCTCTGTCTGCTAGATATTTAGCTAACATGCTTACATTTGTTACTGACATTCGTTCCATTGAATGCGTGCATGTTGGGAGAAACACTGCTCCGAAAACCTCCGGTACTTTTAATGGTGTTGTATGTGTCCCCATCTCATACACTGATTAGATCACATTTTCAAATGCATCTGTAATATAAGCAATGTGGGTAATTTTCTAAGACTAGTTTGAGGCATTTGGGGTTAGATAAGAACTCTTGTTCTCTTACTAACAGTTTAAGTTAGCTCAAGTGCTTTCGTTTAGGTTTTGATCAGGTCACCAGGCTGCTCAGTGAAGGAAGCGAACTCATGATTCACTCTGAGCTCTGACTAACCTCATACGATTCGATTTGACGCTGCAAAGGTCCGTTTCTTGCTCTAATGGTCCAATGAAACTACAGAGGATCGAAGACATTGCAATGCTTCAATCTGGTGACACCTCATCAATTCACTTCCTCTACTCATCCAATGCAACCCGCATGTTTGTCTCGAATCTTTGTTGCGTTAAACAACAGTATACGTGCGCTTATTTGCGGGTGATTAGTCACTTGTTTTTCAAAAACCCGAGGTCTTTCACAAGGTGCTTACTTAGTCTTTCCATGTAGCCCGACTATTGGTGGGACTAGATACTGCTTCTCGTGACCACATCCATCATTGTCTCTTCAAGTACTTCAGTTAAAAGCACTACACTTTTTATATTCCGGTTGCTCGATTGCCTTCTCGGCGCACGTGCACGAATTGAAAACTATTTCACCTGTCTGAAAAAAAGTTGAACTAATCGTAGAAAACAGTTGGTTTGTATGCATTTGCCACACTTTTCGAGTTGTTTGATCCATGCTTAAGCGGTCTTCCTGTTCACCTTCAGATTCATCGTCTTGAAAGCCCCAACTCCAGCTAGCCTATTAGGACTGACTTTTCTCCGTTGTGTTCATTAATGACCGTAACTGACTGCCGTGAATGTATACCAGCCCCTGCGTTGCCTGCTTGTTTGAATCGACTATGATCATACAAACACTGCATTATGTGGTTACGACTTCATAAAACCCTAGTTCAGGGTTGACGCGAGAGCGCATACGCTGAAGTGGTCAGGACACTAGGATTAAGCGATAAGGCTGTGGGTAGTGGTAATCTAGGTCCCGTGTCTCATAAACGATTATTTGTTTTAAATTCCTTTACTAAGACACTATCTTTATTGACTTTGTATGCGTATATTAAAAACGAAAGTCAGACGTTACATTTTTAGGAATGTTTTCCATTGAGTGTAATCACATGAACTATTGACGTTTTGTTGTTTACTCTGTTGCATGAATTAAGGAAACTAACGAATTATTGAAAAGTTACGTTGGTGATCTCTTGTGATAATTACAAAAGCTTGTTTTTTGTTGACAGTAAGAGATGAGCGTCGTTTAAGATCCAGACAACTTTGGAAAAAAGATGGTTTAAAGATTACAAAAACGCAAACACTTATTAATAACTGTAAGTTAATACATGACATTCTTCTGGTTTGAGTAAACGAATGTTTGTTGTCACATGCGCATCAAAAAAAGGAATGTTCGACTAAACCGCAAACCTACTTTCAGGGAATGCAGTTAGCTTTCTAGAACAAAAATAAAAAGTGTAATGTGGTCGAAATGATAAAAAAACCTTGTTAAAGCGTGGCAGACAGCCGCTAATTTCGTCACATGCATCTGCCCTTCTAGATCGTTAATTAGAATACATTTTTGTTACCCGTCTCACGGAGTTCCCTGCTTTAACGTAGCAACATTGGATAACGTCTCTGCGTTCACTGGCACGACAACCCAAAATACAGTGAAAGAAAAATGCCGTCCCGTACGATACGTGACGCCCCAAGGCCAATCACGTGCAACTGTGATCACGATGGACTAAATGAGTCATCATTTTGTTCGGCTGCAAGTGGACTTCATATGACAAACTTTTCCGAGTATATGGATCAAGTGGAAGGATCGTCAAGTATGTTGCTTTCACGAACAATTGTTGTATACTACTCTGGATCACTAATCGGTCGTATGACATGCACTGAAATTAATGACAGTCCTCAACGTCAGGAATATCAGAAGCCGGAAGCGGCGATGGAAAACCTGTGAATGTTTATGTGGGAGGAGTTAATAAGGAAACCTGTGTTACAAAGTTAACAATGGATACGGAAATATGTCAGTTGTGCAAGACAGAGTTTACGGTCGTTGTGTATCGTCACGTACTGTGGAATGTGCGTCTGACAATAAAGGAAGCTCTATGCCGGACTTCTACTGTCATAAAGGTCACTTATGCGGCCGACCTAATAATGAATGAAGGTCTCTTGGCCACAGCCCTTTAGATGCTGACAGAATAACTCGGTGATCTGACTGATCATGAGACACTTGTTGTCCAAGGAACGTTGGTGTAGGGCGAGATGAAGATCGAACTTCATACAGCTCGAACAGTCGTTGCAAAGGAGACGTTTATCAAGAGTCTCCCGTTGTCTGTTTACGACAAATCTCTGTTGTCCACTTCAACTCACAGATGGACAACGATGAACTCGTGACATTGACTCAAGAGTTGAGATCTATCTCTGCGTCCTCAATGGACGTGAACAGTTCCAATAAGACATTTCTGGGGGAACTTGCGGAACACTGGTTCATTTAGGGCAACATAACAGAAAACAGCGACCATGGAAGTTGCGTCAACTGTGAGTAAAACGACAGTGACGTATCTGCTAAAAACATTCAATTAGCTTGCTAGCTCATTTTGACACTAATCGCCGAAATGTAATGGTCATAGAGACGATGGCTTGATCCAATGTTGCACTATAAAGTCCGGATAACGAATCTTGGCGAACAAAACCTTGTGACTGAAATGACTGTCTGCAAGGTAGAAGCTGATCAGCTTCTCTATCGATCTTCTAACATATTACGATATGGGGAACATTTCTGACGAGTGATGTACCAGTGAACCAGTTGGGAAGGGTGTTCCTTCCCAGAAAATTGACTATCCGCTCACACACACTTGTTCCTGTTATGGAAGTTAAGAGGCACATAGAGCAAACACAAAATTGTTTACGAGCGTTTGATTTGAATCAGTTGGAACCCTGTTGAAAATCGATAATTCATTGTGATTGAGATATAAAATGACAGAATTTTACTTATGGGCACGAACACCGTTTGGGATTCTGAGCTAACGTTCGTAACCAGGGTAAGCTGGTAGACAGCGCTTATCCTGATGTGCAAGATGCTGTCACGTGGTTACACCCACGTTTATCACCTCATCACGAGTGGTGCTCCATAAGCTGGCGACCACGTGGATAAGAATCACACCATGTAACAAGCATGTTGTTGGTTTGGATCTCCGTCCTACTATCTTCAACAGGTATGAATGAAAATTGACTGGATCGACGTGGGATGCTGTAAGACATGAAGATTCTAGTTCGCACGGCCCTAGCCAATGGAAGGCGGTTATTAGGATAACAAATGGGGTTGACCTGGGCTAAACCAAATTTTCCATCTAACCTAGCCGTTAGTGTGCAGCCTACTTTCGACTGAACATGTCACACGACCGCATACATACCGTATCATTTGTAGAGTGAAGAGACTTTTTCATTGTTTCTCCCACGACTGCAGCTAAGGTCGATCCAAAATAAGAATCCGGTATTTGTGTTGTTCTGTAACGAAACTAAGTGTGAGGTCGATATCTTCGACAATGTGTTGCTAAGGTGTACATGGCTGTAGATGGAATTACAATCCTCTAGAAGTGACCGTTTTGGAAAATTATTCGAGAGTATCGGAATAAATGTCTTCATTTGTAAAAGAGTGATGTTCGATAGTGATTAGGAACACAAGAAACAATTCGCAGTTCCCCAAAATAATGCAGACATTTAATCTTATCTAACTGTTCCGGGCGATCGGAGGGACAAGTGTGAGGCTGTCACAATGAACGTGAATAGTTTACTGAGGCTGTAACTGCAGGACGTTATTCAAGGATTATGCCGCTCATTGGTTGCTGATAAAGTGGTAGTTTAACAGGGCCATGAAAGAGGAAGTGGTTAACCAGAACAACGCCCTTCCAGCCGTTTTTGACTGACTTTCGTTGACAGCAACGATCGCGTACATAATCGATGGATAGAGGACTGTTTATTTTACAGCTTTGGGTAACTACGTTACACTGTACGTAAATGTTCTCAATTTTCGACATGTGGCAGTGAAAATGTACCACGCATACTTTTAAGCGATCTGATCTGATGTTATTACCGCTTCTGTCATTGTCTGGTTGTTTAATCCAGTGTTCTGTCAATGTGTTGTGTGGCCTGATGGTTCGAACCCACCAAAATGAATGTAATTTCTATGATTAACCATTGGAACTCTGAGCGTTTACGTTGGAAGTGTATTTAAGCTAAGAATTCTACGCGCTGTTGATATCACCCTGATTATTACTGAAACAGTCTAAATACCAAACTGGGCGTACTGATTACTAGGGAAACCTTTTGATCTCTGATACTGGATGAAACTCGATATAAACCTCCTAGCAGAAGACCAGCATACCGATTGTGTTGAGCTATTTTGAAGTGTTTTGTTGTCATCCTCGTTAACCTGGGGTGATATCACTACGTTCTCATCGGCAATTCGGAGATTGCATTAGACAACGTTGTGCTGATGGACCCGGCCAATACCAAGGGTTGAACTCCGTTAGAAAAACTTCTGGTTGAAATGTTTTCTCACCTTGCTGAACAACGTGAATAGTATACTCTTGTATTCAGCAGTCTTTATCGACAACTTCAGGAAGAATGAAACTGTTTGGAAATTAAATCTAGTCTTTTTCTCATGAGATTGCAAAAAGTCACAACTCATAATCAGAGGTTGAATAAACTCTCGCCAGTTTGATTGCAAAACGAACATGTTGACCACTACCACAGGGAAGTTCCATTAACCATTGGTACTGTAGTGGTAGTAATATCCGAATATTAAGCAAGCGTTCCCGGGTTCGAGCCTAATTATTGCGACCGTTTCGGGCCAGCTTTGAAAAACCTCGTATGTAACCGAATACGTTATAAAACTAAACGCTTTTTGGTGCAAAGCTGAGAAATTCGACTCTAAAGTCCGTGACCATGGGAACGAAATTCTAGTCCGGTAATTACTGTCGAAATGGGCAAACTAAAACGTCTAGCTGTATGCAACATTCACGATCGAACATAAGCGATATTCACCTTACATCTGTCAAAAGCCTTAGTTGTTCATCATTTATCTTGACACCGATTTTGGTTTAACGCTCAAGCTATCCCTTCTCATTATAATCCAGAATTTTAATCCGTTTCGTTCTCATTTGAACTGGTCTACTGTTCAATTGGTAGGTTAATAAAAACAACATGAATACACAGTGATTGCCATGGCGATTGGGTGGATATTGAACGTTTTCCAGAGATCGCCTGACTAAAGCGTCATCTAAAACTGATTTTATTCAACCCGCTGGGCAGTGAGAAAGAAAGTCTCATATAATCCGTCTTGGTTATTTATTCATAGAAACATATTTTTAGTCAACTACCAACTAGTTAATGTGATTGAGAAGTTTAAAACTTTTGGATTATCGATCGGCAGTACCCGAAGAATTGTTGTGGACATTTTATTGTGTGTAGTTATCATTTTATCTCTCAATTGCTGTTTTTTGATTGGCACTGTGTACGTCTGGACAAAAGTAGGCTGGGGAGTTTGTAGCGCCCATCCAGTGTAGGTTAAATATGTTCGTAAAACACATTCCGTCTGTCCCGTCTTAAGCTGTGGCGATTACGCCTTCGTTTGTTTGAAAATCACTTCCGTCAGTCCGTTTGAGTTTAGAATTATCCCCGGGGTTCTATGTCACTGCTCTCCAAAGTAGTCAAAACATTAGCAGACTGCACTGATGCAGACACAGGGAGAGAAACCGGAAGCATTGTGCTCGAACCGCAATGTTATGTGCAACTGACAACAGGTTAGCATTAACCTGCCGTTTACGATAGTGCCAACATACTGGGATGATGGATAGAAGAGGTGAGACCTAGCAAGAGCATATATTACTTTCATTTTGACAAACGTGAGCTGCCTGAGCGATGCACAACGCTCGTCTTCTGATTAGGGCGCATGATTATGTGGGCCCTACAGTGCGACCGTCCTCTTTTATTTCTCTGCTGGACTATGTCAACGTCGACCGTTTTGCTTGGACGACTCCGTGAATTTAAGACCGTACCAATGAGACGACATTCTACGCGAACAGCTTGTCACAGAAACGTTATATTCAGATACGCAGACGTGCCGTCAAATCGTGTCAGAACGGGAAGGGCACAGCCTTTTTGAAAATGTGTGTACCTTCACTGGTTGAACATGCACTCAACCATTGTGAATAAACCAAATTGTTGTTACTGGCTACTCCTTCGTACCAGTCTCTCGTTTGTTGAATACCACCCATTCGTTTGGTTGACATTTGTCACTCCGCCCTACAGATGGCCATTGTCCGTTCTGTCCTTAATCATCACAAATCCACCGTATTCGGAGTGTTGTATGCTACGCTTTTATCCGCTTACTTCAGCCAACTGGATCACCTGACCTTACTTTCTCAGGGTACCTACTGGGCACAGTCTACATCCGAATGTTGGTCTGCACTGGCTTCGACTATAGGAGCTAGGAATGACAAGCAGGCTGGGTTTCTACATAGTTCATATCTAATTCGAAGCCGATACTCCACCACGTGCTGGTTGTGGTGCTCGTCTAGATTGACCAACTAAGAATAGTCCGAACAAGATTTAACCTTTCGGTCTTCGTGTTATTTCTGAACGTCTTATACACAAGCGGCTAAAGTAATGAGGGCGTTTTCATATCTAAATGCATGAAAGCACGTCAAACAACATCACATTGCACAGGTAATCAACACCATATAAAGAGGGGCTTCATGATTCATGGATTTCGTTGAACATTTACAAAGTGGAGGAAACTGTGAAACCTTATGTACATTTGAATCTGTGTTCGACAATTTAGAGGGAAAAAACAAATTGACAACTTTGTTCGGTTTCAAAGAGTTATCAGTAGAAAAACTGCGAATGAGTAAGTGAGAGGATAATGAGCGGAATAGAAACCCAACCACTGCCTGCCAAACATAAAACGAACATAAACTCAAGACAACAGTATCGAGTCGAGAATATCTTCATTCCACGATCAAGTTATTTGAATAACCGATGTGATGACCCCAATATGCACGTCAAATCTGCGCATGAATTCAACTTTTGATAATACAGTTATAATGGGCCAGGGTAAATCGTTCTAGATTGGAAACACCCAGACGCGAAAACAGTGTTCTCTGTAAGTCAAATGGCTCATCTGACTTTTCAGCTTTAGACAGTTACTCCTGAGGTGGTTATTTTCTCTGGGCACAAGTATTTGCTTTAAGGTATGTTGGGGTTGATGAGAGATACCCATGCACTAAAATCTATTCTCTTTTACTATGCCGGCAGCGCAGTGAGAACTTCCTCAGTTTGTACAACCTACCTGGGTAAGGTGGAGAACGTAGTGTTGTAACCAGTTTAGCATGTCTATGCTGTACCTTCTCGTTTCCTTCATGAGGTTAAGACGACTAGTTTGGATATTTGGCTCACAGTCGGGGGACACTAACGAATTGAACACAGTGAAACTGTCCAGATTGTTTGGCAGGTAATCCAACTACCGTGTCAACATTCTTTAATATTAACGTGCTTTTAACAGACAGGCTAAGGTCACTTGAGACAGTCGTGCCCAACTCGTGCTTGTTTGTGTTGGTACCCAAATTTTCGCATCCCTAAAAGTAACCTATGCATCCCGCTGGAGGATACAGACAGAAAGGCTGATAAAGAGCAGACAAATTCAGTCAGTTAACTTGTGAAGGCCTGCATCGATTTACAGTTAATATGACCGCTAACTTATTGCATGTAAAATCTTGGTTGCAATATGACCTTCCTAATGTCCGTATAGAACGTAGGAATGATCAACAACCTTCGCTAGATCACCAAAAATTAGGCATTATTCGAAGGTCGCTCATAATTTTTCGCGACTTTCACATTCATATCTCGAAGACAAGTCCTGATTATATGATCGTCAGCTAGAATTAACGGGACTGCTACTATGTCTCCTCACAAGGCGATCGTACAATCTGACTACTACTCACAAGTGAATGTGGCTGAGATTTGGCATATGGTAATTCGGTCTGATTTGAGTTCTTTGGCGTAGTGGTCAAAACGGTTGTCTGCTGAAAGCATGGCCACAGTTCATATTTAGATTGTGGCAAAGATGTGCATTACTGGCAAGCCTTAATAACAGCGAAACTCGAGCCTAGTACTTCTTTTCGCGAATGTTTGGCTGTATTATCTATGAGAACGCGACAGTTACTATTAATTACAAGTGACTTCTAAATTGTACTAGTTATGGTATCATACTACTTATCAATAAACCTTGAGGTGGGAAGGTGAGCTGGACAGGCGATATAAACGGTAATTTTTCTTACAATAGGTCCATTGATGGTGTGCTGCGGAAAGACCAACATGCTCTTCCCGGTTAACAAAATTACAGCCTGCACACGGACGAATCCAACATCACCCTGCATTGTGAGCGGAGGGGTGACTACACGATCGTTGAGTTACATACTCTTGAGTCTCCACGCTCGTGGTCTTCTACGTATATTCATCTGGCCATCTCGTGTTTCATCAGCCCAGCGCTCGTCACTCAAAACTCAGCTGTCGATGTGTTATGTGATTGCTTTACGAGTCGAATTCAAGTTCCCTAATTTAACGGTCAGGTTTCATCGCCACTTACTCAGTGTTCTGAAGGGTGTAGTCCCCTCCCCGTTCTTGTTCTCACTTTATATCGCATCCATGTCAGCTCACAATCACACTTTTGTAAGCACGTGTCAGGTGTCAGGCATCCAGCATCCAGCTATATTTTCTTCTCCCACCCTGCTGGACAGTTTATCCAAACTGTCAACTTAGTCAGATCCTTCGGTATGTTTCTCAGTACATGCGAGTGTTGACACTTTGTTTTCGTGCATGAAAAGTCTGAATACAAGGAACTTTCCGATGCATGTCGATCCAATCATGTACATAGTGCACTTCTGCCTGGACTTCCTTCAGTCGAATACAGGGGTTGGTTTGAGTAACAACATGACATGTTTCCAATGTTTTCGCCAGTTAAAAACCTAATTGTGTAATGCAAGTCCTCGGTGCCGACATCGCAAACAGACATTTGTCCTGTGCGAGAGGACATTTAGTCATTATACGTGGAACGTTGCAGCCTGTCACGAGTGTCAGTCGTGCCCTTTTCATCAGACCCGAGCCGGTTAGCTTGCGCTGTCTGTTTTGTGTTCGAAGCAGGGTTGCAAAATTGCCACCTCTGGTGCGCACACCAAGCGGGGAACGCGGATAGGGGAAAGGAGATAACTGATCGGTCGCCACAACTGCTCTCATCGTTCATTCAGACCGCCGATTTGGCCAGGTCATCACGTGCGCGTGAAACGACGCTTCCCAGGCACGGTCACAATCTGAGACGCGTGCGCAATTCATGTTGAAGAAGGTCAAATGCGTGTCTGCGTTTCGTTGCACTTTTAACTCTGTTCAGTGGTGGTAGTGTGGACAGGCAGTCAATTTTCATGTGGCGTACAAGCAGCAAGAGTGAGAGTTCAGTGAGCTGTCACGCTGACATGACCCCACTTTCGTAGTTAGCGCGAAGCTCGGTAGCTTTAAACGTCACCCGTGAAATGGCCAAGGGCAACGAGTTTGAATATTTTTTCCTTCTGCCCTGCACTGGGTGAACCTAGTAACCTGGGCACCCTTGCGTCGCGCTAATGAATAAGCGACGTGTAGATTCTGTCCAGGCTTCCCACACGTTTACTGCTTCTGACGGACGGGTGCACAAAAACAAGAATGGATTGAGTCAAAAAGGCATTGCACGTGACGCAAGATGGTTTCGGGTTTATTTATTCAGTCAGACGACGTTGTGAATCTTGCCGGTAGATTCTGTGTGGGGATGGGAAACTAGTGGTCAACTTTCTACTCTACACTTCATACCCACACACTTGTTGCAGAGCATCATCTCGTACCAGCCTTTCATGAAATTGGTCTTTTTGTGCACGTCTGAATTGATAGTTGAACAAAATCTCGGTGAGTCCTCATTCACATTTCATATTCATGATCCTTTTTTGGGTTGTAAATTCGGGAGATCGTTTTCCTGCGTGAATGTACAGTGCACTTCCAGTTAATGCGTTGAGAACTTTTTTAAACGTTCGGTGGTTTATTTTTACTGTTTGCTTAAACGTTATTTCTACACAAACCAAAAAGAACGTTGTACTCTCTGAGGTCTTAACTTGCACAGTTGTATCCTTATGATTGCATGCTTTTACCAAGAAGCATCAAAGTCAGCGTTCGCTTCAATGGGATCATCTGCGGACTGTAGGTGGAACACTAACCCCCGTGGTTTTCCGTAGACGTTCTAACTCCATCTGTTCATCTCCAGTTTGAATTTACCGCATCACAGCTGGTTAGCTTAAAAACAACCTGTTGACAGTACTTTGATGTTAAGGGTCGACTCTGTTCAGGTACGTACTGCATTCACATCATACTTTGTCTGTTAACTAGCCAATTTAAAATAGAGGATGTATATGTACGCCGCTAAGCAAAAAATCCAAAATTCCAGGTACGAATGAATTGAATATGGCCATGGATGAAACGTTGTGTCTAGAGAGTTAATCTGAGTAGACCTACTGCGTAATCCCGCTGCTTGGCAAATTCAATCGACGCTGATCGCGCGCTTCCTGACCTGAGTCGTGTTGAGGGTTCGCTGTGATATTAACGACATTTTACTGCTCCAGAGTTTTCACTAACATGAGCAACTCAGTTGTCCGTACCTGTGTCTCATTAACTGACGACTGGTGTGAAAAACTATTTTGTTGCGAAAAGTGGAACGATCCAGTCGGCTAATCACAAAAACACGAAAGGTCTACAGGCGCGCATTAGTTGTGCTGAAAAACGTGGGAGTTGCATGCGGATCTGTGGAAGCGCGTGCTTGAGAAGGACAACTATTAGCTAAACTGACTACTCATTGGGTCTACTATAGTGAATATTTTACCCAACGAAAAAAGTAGCTCTGCACACACGACTGGCGATCACGATGATGAATTGGTGACTTCGCGCACCTATTCCCAATCATTGTGTTGTTGTAAACATTCGTCTACTATTGTGGCTTGGTCTGACTAACTACCATACCGATAGTTTCTTCCGACGACGTCTCTTTGTGTACGTACTCTTGTGTGGGATTCACGATTGAACGATATGCATCAAATTCTTGTAGTCATTGAAAACTATGAAACTTCGACAATATCTTGTCTTACTTTGTTTCCTTGTAACATGCATACAGCTTGCAACCTCAAATTTTCAAGTAATTTATCATGCTCCGGCTACCAAAACAGTGGTTCGTTCATCTCGTTTCGAATACGATTGTGAATTAGCTCGGGGCATCTTGCGCTTCCCATATGCTGGCCTGTCTTCCGACTCCTCATTGACTTGTACTGAGATGCGATGCAATGTTACACAACGGATTTGGGAAAATACATATTTGCGGACATAACCTTGCTATTAAACCGTTTGTTTGAAAAAGCAGAAGTAGGTGACACCGATTGCATCTGTTCGTCATCTTCCGGTGAATAGCAAAGTTGTACTCACCTAATCCTTTCGAAGCATTCGTCTATTTCTCAACTCACATTTGCCTCTCGACCGATCGTTTTGTTCTTACAAGATTATATAGGACTGCTGACCTTCTTCTTTGAGTTACACAGCTTTGAGTGTAGACTTTAGAGTAAAACTTACGCGACGGACCATATGCTGCGACCCTATGTGATATTTAGGCATTTTCGCACAAATATGCAAACTTCCGACCAATTTTTAACGGTTCCAATAGCCGATGATTGACGGCTTGCTTCGTGTGGTTACCGTTCTGTCTAGTTCTTCCTACATGTCGTCGAAACTAGCCGCATTTACTGTTAGGAAACATCCTGTGTTTTCGTTTCGTTTCCATATACTACACGGTGTTTAACTTCATGCGACCTACTAACTGCGTTCGAATCGGCATCTAGCGACTTCGTAGTTGACTTCCTTGTTTCAAAACTGTTGTAAGCCCTTAATGATATAATCGAACTTAAATCATAGGTCACCTGAGTATTCCCCACCTGACTTCAGATTCTTCCAGGGTTAATGAGATGGTTGAGTTTGTGGCAAAAAACTGTCAGACTTACTCGAATGAAGTCCATATGTGAGCACACATTTTTCTCCTGACGTTTGATACACTATTCTCACGGGCTTTGCGCATGCACAAACGTTCAAATACCTGACACCTTGCTAAGAACAATCTAGCGCTATTGCACGTGATCAAAATTGAAATACCTTCAGTTAAACGAAGCAACTTCTCAGTCAAGTGACATCGTTCGTATCAGTTAAACTGATTTAACTAGAGGAGCATCTATAGACTTTGATGGTACCGTCGAAAGGTCCGTTTAAATACTTTGACTTGATTTCTGAAACCCGACTCTATTCACTGACAACCACAACAACTGCAAATCGTGTTTTCGAGTTAAAGTAACGGGTTGTAACCATCTGACTATATCTAATCCTCACGTAACTTCACGTGTCACCGTGGTGTTAATGCTACAATCTTGACACTCCAGTACTAAACACAAACTGTATAGGTAGGTGCGTGGCTTGCTACCAACCTTACTGTTTGGCCGCTCTCGTCGTTTGCAGCAAGTGTTTGGGAAGTTTGTTGTTGTCACAGCTCCGGGGTGCCTATTCTCAAACTTGCCAGGAACTTCTGCCTGACGTGTCAAATAACTCGTCTGTCACGTGACCACTAATCCGATGGGCATCGCCTGTGTGGTGGGGCTACTAGAATGATTGTTATTTTCAAACAACCCATCGTGTGTTTAGATGAACGCAAGATCCCTGATCTTGTGACTGCAGTCGTGTTACCGGTTCGAATCTGTGTCTCACTGTCTGTTCACATCAAGGACAAAATGGAACTTAAAAAATTTGTTTAGAAATGAGTTTTTTGAAGCACAGAATAATACATTTTGGAAATTTCGGGTTTTATGGACTCATATGAGCTATGTCCACGCAGACTCAGTCGATCGTTGGCAAGTAACACTTGTTGTCTTGATTGTGCCATCTCAAGTGATACTTGTTTAATCGGGAATAAGTGATTCACCATAACGGATAGTAACCAATGTGTCACTAGTGGGAATTATTCCTTGTCTGTTATCTTCATTCCGTATGTGTAAAAGTGAAAAAACTGGTTGTCAATCGTTTACTTAGGGGTGAACACTGTGACACGTTCATCTCAACTGTGTGCTCTCTCTCCAGCCTTTCACTGCGCTGACTATGCTAACCTGAGCGGAGACCTAATTTACTTATTAGTTTACGACAGTCGCTTTAAAACTTACCGATGTGTTAACGTGCATGAGTCGATCATGACCACAAACAAAGTGGAGAGAGGGGTATACAGACAGTTGGTCACAGTGATCACCAACGGAGTTGTGTCCCGTTAGATCACTCGTTCGTTGAGCAAGCCCTATGTCCGTTTATTGAGTCTTGAATACTTAGAACCTTAGTGGCATCTGACCTCCGGCGATAAAACAGGGTTTATCTTCTCAACCGGAGTCTTCGTTAAAATCGTTGCAGAAATATTGTCCGAGTGAGCGTCAGTGCACACTCCACATGACGTTCCAGTCAGTAACTCATATCAAGTTCACGGAATCTAAACTCGACTTCAAGTACCAATGCTAAACAGATGAACCAGTTTTGATTTCCTTGCGGGGGGATTGTAACCAACTTTCTGACCAGAATTAGACTCAATGAGTTCCATTTAAGTGTTCTACTTGATAGTGCCCTCGAAAGGTCCGTTTGAATACATCGACTTGTTTTCCGAAATCTTCACATGGGCCGGCCCAACTCGACTCTACTCACTGACAACCACAACTGCCAATCGCGTGTTTTCGAGTTAAAGTAACGGGTTTTAACCATCTGACTGGAAAGTTTATAGGAATGCGATAGCTGCGATCAATTGTTGGTGATGTTCAATCTATATGAAAATCAAAATCCCCTGCTACTTATCACTAAGTGTTTTACTGTTGTTTCTGCTTGTCTTTCATGTTGGTGAACTTCCGTCTAGCTGAGGATCGTCTGAGTGCAAAAAGTTCCAACAAGTCCCAGTTATCTAGTTTTCTCGTTACTTAATCTGAGTAGAATTTTTGCGGATATTTCATTATTTAGCGTCGAAATGTTCAGTCATTTCGTTGACTGCTGTCTGATGCAAATAGTTGTTTCCTTACTTATATGAAGGTGCGATTTTATGGCCCTCTTTTTGTATACCTAATGCTCAGAATATTTCGGGTACAGACCATACACGGCACGACTATCTGATTCATCAAGACAAATCCACCCTGAAACTACTCATCCTCAGAATAATTCATCCGGGATGACAGTCCATCACTAAGCTTCTCATAGCACTACAAGTTAGAATTATGTGCATTCGCAGTTACCAAATCAATTGATGTCGTTAAACTAGTTGGGGTGAACTGACGTGTACTCAAGTGAATAATGACTTCGTGAACAAAACATTTACTAACACATGAGTGCTACATACTTTTGAGCGAAGTTACACAGGATCCCTTTAAATGTTAATTCGTACGATGATGCAAGCGACTGATTGAATAGAAAGTACACGGAACTCAAGTAAACGATCATTAACCATAGGTCTGTACTGAAGTATCACATAAATGGTTTAGGTCACTGATTCGATTCGATACTTCCCCGCAGTCACTGCCTTTTCTTGAGCGGAGAGCATTCGGAATGAATTGTCCCACAATGAACAATCCATGAATCTGCCAGAATGGATTGTCACAAAACTGATATGCAGTGCGATACAGGTGTATGCGCTACAAACACTTACTCACTTGCTCAATTCGGTTCACTATTGAGCTGCTCGACCTGCTGTATGAACCCTATTGTGGCTGTGTTGACAGGTGGACCACGATACCGCTCTTATGTGTGCGCATATGCGCGTTCGTGTGTGCACACTTGTGGAATGTACTGTAAAACAAACGTGTGTATCATTTTATGCATAAAACCCAGTACAGTTGACCTCAATTTAATGGTTGAAATCCTACTAAGAATCTCTTTGATTTAAATTTACAAAAAGATTGTTGTGTTCTCTTATGCATGTTATTGTGAACAGTGGACTAGATTACGACATCTATGTTGTGTTTCCAAGACTGTAGAACGTTATATTACTTACCGGAAAAGGAGTTGTACGTCACAAGGACTGCCAAACATTTCCCTATCTCATTGGAATATGATAGGCATTGATAGTTGGCGTCTTCTTTCGATCCTGATAGTTATTTCAGTTGCACAATTCATTTCCTAATGTTTGCACGGTTGGACGTTCATCTTTCAGTGTTGCATTCAGTTCACTTATAACCCAGTACCATAGAAAGACTTGAAGTTGACTAACGATCTTTCACGAGAATCACCTGTCACAAAGTCATTCGATCGAATCGATGAGTAACATGGATCGAATCAGTCACTGTTTGAGTTGTCCACTACTGATGCACATCTGATAAGGTAGGAATTATGCGTAACTCCATTGGCATGCTGTGTGCATTTCAGTTAGGACTGAATCTCTGAAGTTCACTATTCATAGTGAGACAGTGATTGTCATGTCGCTTTGATATTGAAGTCGCTGATCATAAAAGACAAAGCAGGGGAGGAAAGGCGACCACTCAGCGTAACTATTTAATCTTATGGTGGTTAATTAGAACAAATTGCAATATTGGATGAAATACATTACAGCGTATCTTTTAACTAGAACACCACTCACATTTGATCGTGACCTTCGTATTCAGCCAGACTTTCCAGGCAACCCTTTCCGAGAAGAAGCACTAGCCTCGAATCTCACATGTGTTAGAGATAATCAGTAGTGCATATCCTTGCCACGACCGGGATTAAAACTCCGGCCCCCTTTCGTGAGGCGACTGTGTTGACCTCACAGTAGACACGACCGAATTATCGTATGTGAATGCTCCACGCCTTTCGCTTGTGAGTAATGATCGGAATGTCCAAACGTCTTGATATGAGACACATTTACTATCCCTTAACTACATTCGAATGTTCCGCGATTGAGACTTCTCAAACAGGTCGAAATATCGAATCCCATTAAACCCGCTAGGCGGTATTTTTAATTACTGATGATTAGTTCATGTACCACTCATCGCGTTCTAACTGTCTTCTTCAAACTTCTGAACAAAACTTACTGTCACATATTTTGTATACAGAGATGAACAGCTGTACGTTCCCCTCGTTAGGTCGTTGAGACGGCGACTGAATAAAAATGTGACTTTTCAAACAATATCAGTTTAAGCAGGAGACCTCAGTTTTCATTTAAAAATGTGGGTTACTAAATTTTCGTACGTTTTCTAACAGTAACAAAGTCTTTTTTTGATAGATGATTCTTCACTCATTTTTTACCCTCTGTATTCAATAAACAGGCTTATTTGTAATCAAGAAAGAGTAAATAAGTACAGAAATTAGATTGAGATATTTTTATGGAATTCGTCTCGAACGTTTGATTCAGTGCGTTATTTAAAAATATGAAAAAATAAAGCTAATCTTGTGGTTATCTTTGTCGACGGGTAACTAGTGGAAATTCAATGTCAGTTTACGATTCCTCCATTCACCATCCGAAATTTTACAGATACACTTTTAAAGTCGAATCGAGGAATGCTTCCGGAGTGTGAAGAATTTGTGGTGGTGCTAGCCAACTTCATTCAGCAACACAGTCATACTGGTGGACACAATCTGTAGTGAAATAGTTTGTCGGTTATTTAGGGTAACCTTTTTATGTAACTACATAAGAAAAAAGAATCTCCGGCTATTTCACAATTATTAGCTTACTATTTAACGTGTTACCAACTTGCTACTAACAGTCGCACTAAAAACTTTATGCCCTGATAAATCAGTATTTTAATATCAACAAGGTGAATAAACTACCTTCATATTACTGACACTGAGATCGAACTGCACATTTTTAAGATTTTTTAAATGCGTTGACTAGAAAATTGCCTTATGTGGTGTGCTGTAAGTCCATCGCTTAACAGTGCCAACAACTTTTCACTAGATTCACGTGACCAGTAGTTCCGTTACCTTAAGGTTAGAGTCGCGCGAAAAACGGATGCAGATTGCGCTGCAGTTCCATTGGATAGATTACGTGTCGCTTTGTGTGAATGCATCAACTGGCTTTATCTCGTTGGTTAGAAAAATACTTTGTTTGTGGACAGTTTCGTGTTTAGCATTTTTTGAGCTAGCCGGTTGGTTAGAAATAGTCCACCAATAGTTTTTCCGTAACCTCATCCCGTGCTGTTGTTCTTGTTGTCATGGTACTCCGTAATATTCTTCAACAGAATAGGCACTCTATTTTCCTAAAATCCTGAGAAAAATTGAGATATCATTCAACAAGCCGTGTTGAACTGTTTCTAAATCTCGGTATTTTTACGCAAAACATTAAAGCTTGCCCATAACCTGTATCTCAATAGTCACGGTGTTTGCCAATTGTTCATTCATTCATAATGGTCATAGGGCTAATTGGAGAGTGTTGTGGTTCAAACCGTTGCTCACCTCAACAGTGACGTGGGTTAACTTGGAAAAGGATGATCTATCAAAAAACAGAACTGGAAGTGATGTGAATACATGCAGGTCATTTCGGATGGTTTTTCTGATCAGCGATTTGAGTGATCAGGAGGATCTCAACTGACAACATTTATGCACCTTACTCAGCGGAATAACCAGGGTTTTTGTATTTTGTGACCGCACCGTTGCTGTACTACCTCGCGGTTTAACCTAAATGTTGGCGGTCTCGATACCCGGTACGATAGTTGCTCACTATGTGACCCAACCATCGTAGGCTGCTTAGCGTTATTGGTTGACCAATTGGTCGCATATTTCGAGCGTTCTGGACTACACGCTGGCAACACTGCTCATGCTACATTGCTCACTGGTCATTCGATTTGGTCAACCTCAGCTATTTTGAACTCACTGCGAGCAATTCAATTATTCATACGGCGACATGATACTCTGTAGACTATAAATAACTTCACTGAGCTCAGAACACTGAGACCTGATGAGCCAGGCTCGATGATTTCTCTTACCGAGAACAACACAATCAACATTTACGCTCTGCTTGTCTTAAAATCACCTCCAATTTTGGAACGTAACAGACAATCGATACTGATGTTGTTTTCCACCTGCTAGCCATTTCGATAACACTATTGTGTCCATCTTGGCGTACTTTTCTATATTCATCATACAAGAGAAGCTGCTATTGTTCCCTGTGTTGAGTTTCATCTACAATGAGCATAACGCCTCTGTAGTCATTCACTCCTCAACACGTCAAAACTGTTCCAGCTACAAAATTGTACCGATATATGACCTTTTGCTCCTAACGCTGACCACATTAGTAGCCGCTATGACCTGATCACTTGTGCTGATCTCAAAAGAGAATCAAGTAAGTTATCGATAAGCAGTAGTTTATTGTTTCATTAGTCGTTCGTGAACGGTCATGAGACTGGCCAGAGAGTACTGTGATTCAAGCGGCCGTTCATTGTAGCGCTGATCAGAAACATCCTGGAGGATTAGTATACCATAAAAGCGAATGGAAATGAGGACGAGATAGGGTAGAGTTAAATGGAAGAACGTGCAACTTCGTAAATGTGTGCACTTTCATGGAATTCAGCAACGAACTTAGCGTTAACTCGGAACTAGAAAATGAGCGGTAGGAATAACACAAAAAGTTAGTAGCAAAATGGTGTTATTCGACAGAATAATTACAACTATCGAATAACCCTTGTCAGCGAACATTGTAACAGTTACACAGGGCTAAAAGTTAAGAGAAGTTACACCATCACAAATTTGTTGCCAAGATAAGATGGTTGCACGGGGACCAATATACCCAAAGACTACATGGCTCTCGACAAAAGCAGCAATTAGTCGAATTCAGGAACTTTCAACTAACACAACCTGCATTATGAACACTTTCAAATCCCGATCGTGGCAACGGTACACACACCATCGACGAGCTCTCATAAGAGGGCAACTCGATTTCAATAGTTCTTCTGCCTGAGAGGACTATGAGAACGCGAAAGCTGCGGTCAGTTGTGTATAGGGTTCGGTTTTTGTATTCATAAGGACTTGGTTGTTTCCATATAGATTTAACATCACCCACAACTAATCGCAGCTGTCGTATTCCCATAGACTTTCCCGTCGGCCCCTTTCGAAAAGAAGCACGAGACTCGAGTTTCGCTCTCATTAGAGCTCATCAGTAGTGCATATCCTTGCCACTGCCGGGACTTGAACCACGGACAGGCTGTTCATGAGGCAACCGTGTTTACCACTGCGCCATTGACCTCACATTAGGCGCGACCGAATTATCATTTGTGGACACTCAACCACTTTCGCTTGTGAGTAATGATCAGGTTGCCCGATCGCCTCGAGAGGAGACACAGTTACTGTCTGTTAACTCCAGTCGATGACCCCTCGAGTAGGACTTCTCTCCAAGTTGTAACCACAGAAATCATTGATTTGTTCAGCGGAATTTTGATTACTGATGAGTAGTAGGGGATTTTGGATTCAATGTCTTGACATCGGGACCAACCACTCTAAACCCCATGCTCTGGAAGTCGCGAACAGATGGTGTGAACTGAAAGTCCTCATGGATTATGGGAATCCCGCCAACCGCTTAACTAAACTATGAGTTAATGAGTCAGTCGAGGTTCTAACCAATTAGAGGCTCAGTTTTATATGTTTCAGAAAGGCCACAAAATATGAGACTGGTTTCACGAGTTTCTTTTTTTACACGCCTCGATGCACACATATTGTTCCGATGGCCAGATTACTTCGATCAGATATTTTTTTCCGGCAACTTTTGTGGTTGTAATCCGGTTGCGTTTATCACAACGTTCTGTTTTTGTCTTGCTTGCAGTATACACCGAAGTTTTTGAAATATTTTAGTCGCGTCTGAATGTGCTACCGTCAATTTAATTTTTTTCTTCAGTTTTTTGTTTATTTCTTGTCTAATTAAACTATCAGGACTAGGTTTTAACTGCTCTATACACATTGAAGAAGACGTAGTTGTGCTAGTAAGACACTTGTTATATTTTGGCACTCAACTACTGTCGATTGATCGAATCTAGCTGAAACACAGATGTCTCGTTATTATATCTCTTTCATAGAAGATATAAGTGTCAAGTCATTGTATAAACTGTATGGATTTTTAAATCAGGCTTCTGTGACAAACAACTTTATCGTTCTTATAATGTCCACCAAAATACGATATTTCATTAGAACACAATTGGTAGATGGTATTGAAGTTATCGATAAGCGGTTGCGTTGGCAACTGTGTATCCGAAAAAGTACACACCCCACAACATACTCATCATCATCATTATAGACAACAATACATTATTGGTTCACGGTGACGCTTAACTGCCACGCAACTATGGAGGGAGAAAAAGCAAACCCTGTTTAAGTGGAGAGAAGAACAAAAAGGCGGGGACGGGGAGTGACTTAACTACCAAAAAATTGGCTAACTCTATATTCAAACATTCTCCATCAAAGTGTTTACATCTTGCAAACGAACAACAGGGCTGTAAATGGACGTAAGGCGTCATCAACAAAGACAGTTTCGTTACGGCTTTCACTGCTCCGCGTCATTAGATGCACTCACTTCGCAGACAACTCGGACAAACAACGACAACACTGGGTGCGAGTAACCACCTAAACGAGACTCGGCCCCACCAAGGCGACTGACCTGGGCGTTCATATCTCTGACCAGAACGACTATATCAGAACCATGTGTCGACTGAACGAGAGCGGCCAGATCCGAACAAAAGGCATCCTTGACGTCGGTGTCACTACAGTCAGTTGGAGCATAAACAGACATACTCATACGGCCACCTATTGTATTTTAGTATATTTTATGTCGATAGCGATTCCTTTTTTTTATAACAATCAAGCAGCTCTTGTCAGAAAGTATTATGTTTGACCTTGTTTGAAGGACTATTATAGAATTGGATATGGTTCATGAGAATACAATTGGTTGGGATGTGTACCATTTTCACGCTATACTGTCATGCAGTGGCTAACGATAGTCTCCATAACGTTGAACAAAAAACTCATATGGGAATGCATACATTTGAAGACACAATACTGTGAACAAAATGACTTATTGTAAGGCAAACGGTAAGTACCCCGGCTGTTGCCTAATGGTCACATTTCGATGGAGTACGACATTCTTGTGGGTGTCACGATAAAACAACTAGTTTTAGAAAGCCAATTTGAAAACCCATATCCCCAATCCATCAGCCTGACTTCATTGTGACTAGTTTAACTTAATACTCAAGATTCTTTCTACTATTAGTGGATAAAATCTATGAATAGATGTGTTGGTAATAAGACAGAAAAAACGGTAAGTGGGCAATGGGAATTACAGTAGGGGTTTTGTTCAGATTCACCAGTAAAGTTTGGTTTTTCCTCAACCCATCTCATTAATCCAAACTCAACTCACGGACTCTGACAGGCGCTAGATTTTCATCCAATAATAGTTTCTATAAAATTCATGTTAAATGAGATGTGGCTTGTTCATTGAAATGATCCACTTTTTCTAGATTCCGAACGCAAAGTTGGTAACGATTAACAGCAACATTACAAGTAGCGGGGACCGCAGCTTTTTCGATGTTCTCAGGTTGTTCTTTCGAGGTGTTTACACGCGCTAACGTTGTTGGAAGGTCATGGCGTTGTGATAGCATCTTGCAACACCCTCTCACATTATACGGTGTTACTTTTCTGCACACAGAAATGCATGAATTCATCCGTTACTGTCCGTAGATCACTCACCGAATCCATTTTGTGAAACACGTTAAATGACTCTGTAAACGTTGATGACATCAGTATACTTGTTTGAAAAGTCTTGTTGGGTCTTCAGGATTACTTTGGATTCACACAACCGTAACCATCTACAAGTTTACGAACACCGATAGTCGTGTACTCATCGGTCTTTGTGTCTCACCGACCAAACCAGGACTGGACGGATCCGTTACCACACTTCTCACCTGAAAACCAGCCCAGCGTGTGACAGTCGGTGACATTGGTTTTTGACAACCGCATCGTCACCATACCCACTGTCCCGGCCGCCAGCCTGAAAAAGTTTTCTCATAACCGAGAGGCCACTAGTATAATTTGCTAATAGCCAACGTAACACAGTGACAGACTGTCTGTGCCAAACTCAGGTTGCGCTGGACAGTGGTTATGCGCACGTCTTCTATTTCATGCGACGTTCCCGACGTACTTGCGAGTTAGATGCGTGTACTATTAAGATACCGTTCTTGATATACACGGCAGTGTTTGTGTTTGTGAAAAGGGATTCGGATGCCAAACCTCTTTGTATGCAGTGCTATTTGCTCTACTTCCCTCTCATCGGCTTATTTTTGTCGGTCAGTCTTAGTTCCACGGAACGAAGTCGAGAACAACTCTCATTGTTGAATACGCCTTTGCAGTTGTCTTTTCACTTCACGTGCCTCTGGTCCTCAGAATGGCTGTTTACTGTTAGAGTTAGGCGCTAGTGGTGTAACAGCGAAATCGTCTACCACTCTCCTGGGATTTAGGATGAGTTTTGAGTGGGTCACCTCGTATTTGTCCATATTTCAACCACCATTTCAACTGGGCGACTTCATTATGAATAAGTTATTTAAGGGGATTATATATTGTGAGTCATGACCTCGGATTAAATACTTTTATTTGGCAAGGGTGTGTGAAGAAGCACCTTTATATTCTTGTATCGAGCTAACTCCAAAAGTGGTTTGCTAGAAAGAGAGATGTCTATATTTTTGAGTCATAGTAGAGTTTATGTACTGGATGTTTTTTTAGGTCAAACCTTTATTCTTTCAGCTAACCCATTTGTCGCAATCTCCGTTTATCCGTGTGTCCTAAAAGCTTTGTTCACCAACCTTGATGGATCGAACCATATGGTCGATGCAGAACAAGTCGGCGGCTATTTGACCACGATCGATTACACCGAGACGCAGAACACCGGAACCGAATGGCGTAGTCATTTGGCCGAAGCGATCTGTCAGCCGGGCAACGAACAATTACCTTATCGCTTTTTCTTACCGACGCCAAGTACTCTGTCGCGTCCGGCTTTTGGTCATGAGGAGGCGGTTTCATTTGTATTGCGTGTGAAGGATTTGAGCTTTACGCAACCGTTCGTGGGGGTTGGTAAGTAGTGCACTGTTTTTTCTTCTATGAGGTGGTTGATTACGGGGAAAAACATCAACAATTTATGATGTTCACAACAGTCATAGTGAAAAATACTGTTTTCCTCTGTAATAACATCGTCTGTTTTGGACCCAAATACTTGCTTAGTTTTGCAAAATTAAATTCACTTTGCAGGATTCCACTTTTATTTAAGCGCCTAATATGTTTTAAAGAAGGTGATTTTTTTAGCATAGTTTGCTTCCATTTTTATGTCCATCACCCGGAAGAGCCCTGTTACCGTTTTGCGGGCAGAAATGAAAGTATCGCTATCTTTTGAACAGTTCCAGATATGCTTTTGACAGTCAGGAAACTAAGAAATTACAGTCAATTGTATTATATTAACAAACCATGCTTGTAGATATATTCTGACTTAGTCAGGACAAACAGCAACATTTAGGAAGTGCAAAACAATGTACGGACTAATTTCTTGCTTATCGTAACGTTTCTGGCATAACAATCTTCGGGATTGAAATGACGAATGAGTCCATACCAGAACACACACATGCGCTGCGTTCAGTGAGTCGCATACTTGAAGAGAGTGATACTAAGTTTTTAGTATACCTTCCATAACGAGCTGAACAGACGAGGAGCGGTGCATCATTGCACCAAGCGTCCTCAGAGGATAGACTTAAGCGCTTGTCACTGGAAGCTCTCCAAATGGGCAGTATGCTTGAACGTTCGTCCCCAGAATAGAATTAGTGTTGCTTCCTACGCATTCGCATGTACGATTTCATCTACTAACTTGGAGTATATTGATGACCAGCCAAAACGATTCAACTTTTGTTTAGAACTCTGCGTTGTTATCACTGGGGCTCCCGTACACCTATAACCAGGTGTATTGAGAATGTCCAGAAGTGAAATCATTTTAAAGGTATATATATATATATATATATATATGATTAGTAGTACGGGATTTGGATTTTCATGTAGATTGAACATCACCCACAATTGATCGCAGCTGTCGCATTCCCATAGACATGAAAATCCAAATCCCGTACTACTAATCATATATA
>LUCH01001590.1:60861-99191 GCA_013368495.1 Paragonimus heterotremus
TTTCCTTCAAAAGTCTACGCATATTCTGCCACATTTTCTAAATCTTGCTGAAATTTCACGGTAACTTATTGTAGCGAAAAAGCGTCCAACAAAGCACAATCTTTATTGTCCAACGCGCTAGTTACCATGGTACGTGCTCGCTCACGTTTGTGAGTCAGAATTCCAGTCCACAACACACCCAGGTGTCCGCTCACACGTAGTGTGCACTTCTACTCGGTTTATGTCTGATCGGCGCCTTCTTTTTTGGAGGGGGGGGAGGTTCACCTACCATTCTTTGTCCGTTGGTCCGATTTTGTTGAGCGATGGCTCGTCCGGTCGCTCGTGTTGCCCACCTTCTATCCACTGTGGGCTTTGACCGTATCGAGATACTCCTGCGAATGTTGGAATAATCGCGCCTCCGATTTGGTCGTCCATCTTATTTTGCCGATCCGATCCAGTCGAGCGATGATTCATCCGGTCGCCCACGCCGTTCCCGATCCGGCCGCCGTGGGTTTTTGGACGTGACTCCCTCTGCGTTGAGGTATTCCGTCGAGTTTTGGAGTACTCACACCTCTGGCCTGATAATCTACCACATTATGTCAACCGGAATCAATAAAGTCTCCTGTTTCGGTTAGGTTTAAGCCAACCGGTGGTTTCTGCCTTGTTCGGGCTGGGATTTGAGCTCAAAAAGGTGGAGACTGTTCTCCCCGGAAGAACTTCGCTCACGAAGCAGGGCCCGACTGCCTGCTGTATCAATTTGAGGTGATATAAGATTGTGTAAAATATGTATTGTCTCATGGATCTACAACTGAGATCATGAAACACGCTAGGCCGTTATATAAAAGTCGCCAATATATACGATTTAGGGAGTGAGAGAACCATCGGCGTGTGCTTCAGTGACTTGCGAGAATATGCGTTATCCAGGAAACAAAGCATTCGCCTCAAGTTTAACCTTATTCTATTTCTCTTTGCATAGTTTCCGTGGTTAAGACTGGGCATAACTTTGATCATTTATCGATTCAATCGTTGGTTACACCACTCCAGGCGGACACCATACTGTCACGCTTTAGTAGACTTATGAGAATGCTAGATTATCGATTTAGACTTTATTCAGAATTTGCATGAAATATACAAATTCCCTCTATTTAGTACACCCTCGGATGCAAGCAGTGTAATGCAGGTGCCCAATTCTACTGCTTCTGAAAACATTACACAAAGTGGCAATGTATGGCTTCAGAAATATGCAATAGCTTCACATTACTCTGTATATGTGGATTCTTCCTCTGGATAAAGAAACACGTAGAGATAGTCCGTTTGATTGGTGAATAACTAGTAGTTGAATTGTCGCAGCGAAAACCTATCGAGTGATCAGATGGATGGAGACTTCGTAAGCGCTTGGGAAACGGGTAACTGTCTGTTGCTTGGCGTGAGGCTAATTGCACTGCTGTACTTAGTGACAACTCATGGGCAGGTTGGAGTTGTCAACTTGCCAGTTTAAACCCCCATTTGAAACAGTAGAAGCCTGAAGGGTATGTTGAAAGGATGGGTTGATGTGAGAATAGCTCTTGACCTGTAATTCGTTTACTGGATGAAGCTGTACCAATCTTGGAGTTAAAAATCTTTACCGTACGACCATATGCCATTTAACTCGTGTGGCGGCGTCGAGGCAGGATGTGTTGTTCAGCATGCTGCCTAGCACAGAGTAGTCATTCTTCTTGTTGTGCCCCATGAGAGTGTCTGACAAAACCTGAGTAGGTATTGTGGCAGTGTTCGTGGTCAGGAGCCCTGCCAAACAATGAACAGGATAACGTGTAGGTGGCACCGACACTAACGTTGCTGTCAGAGTCGGACATTCCATGTCGAACACTGTGTCAGACGTCCCTTGGGATGTTGTATCGGGCGTTGATTGAATAAAAATAACTGCTTTTATAGTTCACATTGGTCTTTGAATGAGTATTAATGTCGGAACACGTTACATATTGGATAAGACCTGTTAGAGAGATAATTGACCTGATTGCATACATAACAAGTTCGACAAGATAATGAACAGACGTGTGCGGATGAACGCATTAAAGGTGTAGTGATGGGTGTATTACGATGTTCCGGTTGAGTGAACAGCGATCTGTCAGTTTCGGATGAGGTTATTCAAATAACTGCAATCTTCTCCTGCCCTGCAAAGAACGCCTTGCACAACTGCTGACAAGGATCACACGACATAGCTCCTGGCATGAAGCGCCCGACCTGGTCAGAAACGTTGATAACGATACCATCAACACATTACCTTGTTCATTGTTTGGCTTGATTGTTGGCCACGAAAACTGCCACAGCAGTTAATCAGATTTTGTCACACTAACACGCGACGTATCAAGAACAATGATTATTCATTGCTGCTTGGCATGCTAAACAAGATACCTGGCAAGCTCCCAAAAAGGTAGCGCCCTAGTTCAAATTTTGCAAGGACTTGTATGTGCGCTCACTCTTGACAGTAATCTGTTAAAAATGACGAATAGTTCCATCTATTCGGATATATACATACCTGTTAATGGAAATGTGTAAAGCAAGGAGTAATCGCATTTCGAACGTCATGAGTATGTGTCAGTTTGTACGGTATGTTGTGACAGGAGGAGATGAGATCATTTACGAAAAGGGGTGTACTTATGCGAAAGGATGATGTTCACCAAATGTCGTTCTCTGATAGTCATTGCCAATACACAATTAATGTTATACGGTTATATAGCTTTCCGAACTACGAGACTGTCAAGCAGCATAAGTTCATGGTTGTCAAGCTGAGCATTAACATATTTAACAGGTTCTTCAATAGTTGTTTTTTTTGGTTCAAGTTAACGTTTCGTGTGTCACTCTGATGTTCGATTTATAAAGTCCTTATTATGGAACCTGGGATCGCACAAGGTGACATCGCAAATGCGGGGCAATGATTTGGTATTATAATGCATAACTACTGGTATTGAGACTTAGCTCCGACGAACTCAACGCATTTCCCGGTCGTCATGACACAGTCGTTACCAGTGCGGCAAACGTAGTGATCCTGCTAACTTGCCTGCGTAAAACCGCTTCACTGTCTATTCCTTTCATGTCGTGCGCACATTTGTGCTGAGCTTAGGGTTGGATATCTTTGTATGTCAGCAATTACCTCGCTGCCTCAAGTTGTTTTACGAAGGGGTATACATATTTTCAACCGACCGAGTACACCTGTTCCCAATAACCGTCCGACCTCTTTGACAGTTTCTGAGCATTTTCCAAGGTAAATTAGGTACATTATACATTATTTCTAAGTCGTTGTTGTTACTTTTGCATACTCACGTACTTACATATACATATTTCAATATATATATATATATATATATATATATGCGCTGGTTTCCTACGATGTTACACCGCTTTTCACTAACATACCGAAGAAACTTACGATATAAAGTTTGAAGCTCCTGATAAATGAGGACAATAGCCTCCGCAATAGGACGATTCTTTCCCCGAAAGAATTGATTCAGTTAGTGGAACTTTCCATGGAGATTTACCCACAATTTGACGGCCGAGTCTACCTACAGAAGAAAGGCAAACCAAACCTATATCAGAATTACTTGCAGACGTCGTCGGGAAGCACTTCGGGTATGAAGCCTTTCAGACATTCAAACCTAATGTGGTTTCTATGTGTGGATGACACATTTATTGCTTTACGTTGTACTCAGCTTGACCAATTCCACAGTTATTTGAATGACATAATAGATGGAATAGCCTTCACACGCGAAGAGGGGGGAAATTCACACATGACCTTTCTCGATGTATCGGTCTTAAGAAGACTTGATGGCAAGCTTGAAGCTACTGTCTATCACAAAGCGACAACAACTGATATCATTCGATAGCAGTCATTCAGCTCGCCAATTTAAAAGCTGTATGCGAACATTATTTCGACGTGCAGACGTGCACTGTAGCTCAACTGAACTCAGAAGACAAGAACGAAAACACCTGTTCAAACTGTTCACTATTGATGGGTACCGCAGTAGTTTCATAAAGGCAGCTATCAAAATGTTCACAAGAACTGAAAGTGCAGATTCTAAAACGCGAATGATAGTGCCTCACATTCATGGCACATCTGAAGGATGCTCAAACGGCTGGGCGTCGAAATAGCACACAAGTCAAACTCAACACTCCGCACAGCTTTGGTGAACGCCAAAGATCGTGTAGAACCACACGAACAATCTGCCGTAGTCTACGCGGTTCCATGTTTCGGATGTGACCCATAACATGTGGAAGAGAAGCGAACAGTTGCACACACGCATGCACGAACGCAAATTAGTGATGCAACGAGCCGACCGTAGATCACAACTGTGACACCACTGCGTGCACACAAGTCACGAGGTCAACACGGATCCTGCGAAAGTGGTCGAGCAGGCAAAAATGAAGCAGGAACGGCTTGTACTGGGAGCTCTCTGTTCGTGGAATTCGCTCAGTCGACATGTCGATATAGACAGCCACTACGTCAGCATAGTTGACACTGAAATGAAAAACGAGCAAAGACAGACCGACAGGCCAACACGGTGAGCAGCAGAACAATCTCACTCCGACACGTTTATCTGTTTAGTAACGGATCCTAGTGTAGATTTGAAACATCACAATAAATCGTCCGTTACTCACTGTGTGCCCTCTTTTTAAATACTTTAAATATATATGTATGTATGATTAAATGTAAAGGGCGAATACCGAGTGATGGGTATTTATTTTGACGTTTCAAGTTCACACTAGAACCAGCTATCAAACAAAGTGATGATGGAAAATTACGAATCATTTGCCGGTTCGTTGGCATGTTTGTCTGTTTGTCTCTCGTTCTCGCCGTATTTTTGTGACTAATAGTGTGCAGTGAGTGTGGAGTTCGATGAAGGCATTGTGCGAGAAGATCGACTCAAGGGTAAGTCATTCCCGCTTCCCTTTTGCTAACCCGATCACCTTGGTGCCCGCCACTTTGACCTCGTGACTTGCATTTGCGCAGTGTTGCTAAGGTTGTGACATCCGATCTGCCTTTCTCAGTGCTGAGTGATGTTCGTGTCTTGAACCGTTTACCAGTTTTGCCTACGAGGACTTGATCACAGTCTTAGCATGGAATCGAGTATATTGCACCCGCTCGTTCATGCATTTCAACTGGATCTTTGATTTTGCAAGACTTATTTCGAAAGCTATCTGTTAACCGGTGACCAATTTTGTCTCTCGATTTTCCCATAATACGCTCAGCCGTCTACGAGATTCTGTCTATGTAAGGCAAGGTGATGAGCTTGTCTCTCCTGTATGTAGAAACGACACTCGGTCTGGTCCTGGTGCACGCGTTCATTAGTGGTCTGGGATATCAGTTTGACGTGAATAACTTATAGAGGTGTTCTGTTTCTCTTTTTGTAATTCAGGTGTCCTACAGTGGGTGGCTACTCAACGTAAAAGGTTCGCCACAACTTTGTGTGTGTGTGTGATCGGATGGTTGCTATTGAACGACAACACAATGTTAGTGGTTATTGGTTTGCGATATACGGTCGTCTGTATAGTTCCATCGGTTTTTCTCAATAATAGGACATATAGGAATGTCATCGATGCATTGGGTTCCACTTCCTTGATGAATTGAAATTCCGGTAATAACTTATTGATGACACGTTTACTTATACCAGATATAGATTATCTACATACCTCAACCAGAATGTTGAACGGTACTACTTGAACGCAGTTCTTTCAAAAATTGCATAACGACTTTAGCAAGCGGTCCTGCTAGCGATGATCCCATTGGTGCTCCTTGTTGTTATTGGTATACTGTATCTTCAAATTATAAGAAGACTTCTGTACAAAGTTGTGCTAAATGTACAACGTCGGCTATAAAAAGCTTGCACACTATCTCAACATATTGGCCAGTGTGTTTAACGCCAGTTTGTTCGGGATCCAAGTGAACAATGAGCGAACGACGAACGGTATGGTTATTTCCTAAACTTTTAATCTCACACCACGCACCTTGTTGAGAAAGTCGGGGGCACTGCGTATTCATAAGAAACTGTTTTTGAGTATCGTATGAATTAGCCTTACAGAAGAATCTCACTAGCTTATAGTTTGGTGCTCCCCTGCTTGAAACGACCGGTCTCAAAGATGTGTTGTTTTTGTTTATTTTCGGCAGTCCGTAGAATCTCAGAAAGTATAGACATTTCAGAATCTCGGCATATATATATATATATATATATATATATATATATAAAGTGATGGATTGATCAATGGTCGATAATTGTTTCGGTGAAAATCATCGGTATACTTTCTGATTCATAACGGTCATTGTGTAAAATGTTTACCTAAATTTCTGGTGATATATATATATATATATATATATATATATATATATATATATATATATATATATGACTTTACTTTGTTTGTGATTTCTTACGCACCCAAACTCTCAACACGGGCCTGGTCATAACTGTACCCGCTATGATGCTAACGGTGTAGAGGATGGCCATCAGTTGTTTTCCCATCACCACGCGAAACATTTAACGCTTGGTTGCCATGACAACCATGCTTACGGTCAACCCTGAAATCGGTTAGGCGTATATCTAGCACAACTCTGGTGTTTCTTTCTACGTCTTTGGTTTTCTTGTCCGATTTTTATCACTGTCTTCGCTAAACAGAGTATGGTCGTGGTAGTTACGTGCAATCAATCCGTTTTATGTATATCCTAGTTTCTGCCCGAGACTATTGGTCATAATCCATTCAAACTTGTCCTCACTGTCGATCCATATTGATTATTTCCTCAAACTTTCAATCATCGTGGCCGTTTAGCACGCGCGTGTGTGTGTTACTGTTGCTTATTAGCTTTGTGTTAACTGCATTGTTCAGTTAGTTGAACTTGAGCATCAGTTCTCCCATGAACTCAGTTTGTATGATTTGAGTAATTACCTACAAAATCTGAGCTATCGATCTATAAGGCTCAAGTCTTGATTGGTGGTTTGGTTGCGTCAGACTAATGACTACGTAGTCCAAACGTGTTTGTGTGTGTATTATGTCACAAACCGGTTGATCATATTCATGACGAATTGCAACTGTTGATTCCGTGTTATGCAAAAGCTCGTTCATACTGGTATACATCAAGTTATTGACAGAATAGTTTAATGTATTTGACAACAGTGGCAATGCTACGCATAGGCAAAGAACACTGGATATATATATATATATATATATATGTTTGATAACGGATATTAGTGTTGATTTGAAACGCCACATTAAATTATCCACTACTCAGTGTGTATCCCTTTTTAAGTAATTTATATATATATATATATATATATTCAACATTGTTTACCTGTACGTAACATTGCCACTGTTGAGCTTTCCGACTATCATTTGTGTTATTAATGCGTTACTTAATTAGCTAGCTTTGGACTGTCTATTCTCTACTGCTTTTTAAGGGTATCCCTGGGAGCATATTCACGCGCAACCCTTCGTTCACTTTTCGTTGCTTCTTTTGCGTTTAAAATAGAGTTAAACACCTTTATAGATTATATTTACTTTATAAATAGCATATTTATCTTATAATCGTTATGACCATCTTTTTGACTCCATCTGTCCGCAACTCTGATGGACTCTGTAACGTCTGTTTTGTTTGAAACAATGATGCGAATGTTTACTAATCGAACATAGTCATGCAACCACCATGTAGTGCTGTGAAACAGAAATTACACCAACCGACTGCGGATTTATCAAGTACCTACTGTCTGTTTCCTTCGAATTATGGTAGATGTTCTCATGAGCTGCGATTCAAATATATGTCTGATTTCTGCCGATACCACACTTACTTCGGAACTAGCATCGGTTGAAGCCGGCGTCAATCTCTTTGGAGCATAGAATGCCGGACCTTACGTTACTTTCGGCCATGTATTATCACATTTGTCCAAGTAAACACCCTTGGGCTACCAATTCATTTATCAATAGTATAAACTTACTGGGAACTACTCAGTTGATCATACGCGCAGTGTGAATAAGTTGCCTATTTGACTATATCTGATACAACGGCACACTGTGATTAACGTGTCGACGCACCGGTTGAGTTCGATCGACCTTGGTGTTCTTGCTGCTCCGTATTTTGTTCAAAATTGGGGCACAGGTACGCCATTCATTGTTTTGCATAACTATGTGCAACAAAACACTCGCATTTGTTGACTCTGTTGACTCATCATCATTTCATCAACAGTTCCTTGTATTTGACTCGGCTTTTCAAAAGTCTTTAGAACACACAGGAATGAGATCGGATTAGGTTTTCGTTCGGTTCATTCTACCCCATACTTCGAGTCATCCGTGTTATCACCCGTGGTTTATTTTTTGATTGCTGAGGTAATCTGACAACTGAGCTCTTTGAGAGTAGACACAACAGCTGTCCTGTTAACTCCAGTTGATGACTTCACGATCAGGACTTCTCAGTCAAATCGAAAACACGAGATTCATTAAACCTGTTCATCGGAGATTTGGTTGTCATACACTGTACACCACCTAGTCCTGTCTGAAAAATGGTCACTAGACTTGAGTTTGCAATATGCTGTTCGTTCGACAATTACCTACAATAATGAAAGCATGGTTATACAGAGGGAACTGTGATCATTTCTGGCCGCAATGACTAAGATTATCTGGATTCCTGACCGAAAATGGTTATTGTTCGACGGCCTCCATCTGCATGCTTCCACCGTCAGTTTGTTCATTTTTGTCCTTGCGTAGACTCGTCACGTAAGGTTTGCTCGACATGGACCTGAACCGATAATCTCATTTTAAAAACTTCAGAATTACTCTTATTCCCTTGACCACTGATTGTATTTACAAGACTAGAACCTCCACCACCACCCACCACCCAAAAAAAAGAAAATTAACTATTCTTGATACAAGTAATCCTAACATTTTTTTGAATAAAAATAGATGGGTGTTTCGGTAGCATGTGTTGTCGTTCCCATCTTTGCTGTCATCACTAACAAATCTTGTCATGTTGTCGATTACTTTGTTCATGTGAGTGTAGGAATACTGCTGCAAACAGCTTCCAGGGCTTATATCTGACCGTTGAGGTCCAGCAATCTCAGTTGTCTTTGACAAAATGCAGATCTGAAATGTACACCAGCCGTATGCGCGAGACAATTTCCTGTTTCATACCTTGAATGGATTTTTCCGGTGTTACCTTACGTGTGTCTCTAGCATCACTCAAACTGAACAGTCCATAGTAACACGGTGGGACAGATAATGGACAAGTTGCACTGAAGTCCAAATACTGTGCAAAACCTACGTTAACGAGCGTTCTAACAGTCAAGTCAGCGAACATCAAATCATTTTCATCCTGGGTCCCATCTGTCCTCGTCGTTGTCTCGTGGTACATTAATGCGTTGACAAAGATACATACTACTCGCGAGTTTTAGCAAGAGCAATACTCAAGTCTAGTGTTCCTTTTCGGGAGAGGCTGCCTGAAGATTTCCGTTTGACTCTCAGGGCTACGATCCGATATAAGTGGCACTCGACTTATATAGGTACAGTTGTTTGTTCATTCCGGTTTCAACTTGAATTGGGTAAGGAGTTTTTACTGTTGCCAATAAGCTGACTGAGGCTGTGTTCCAGCCTACCTATTACGACTAATAACAGTTTGCACTCTCTTAAAATGGTGTATCAGACCGTTTGTGTGGCCTAGTGTCTCTTTAGTCTAGTCAAAAGGCACCTGACACAAATTTTCTGCATATTTGACACTAAAATGTTATGTAACCTTCAGCCAAAATGGATCAGTTTTATGTGTGATTCAACGGAAGTGTTACCATAGCGTGTTGTTCGATAACTTCGCTGAACCTGTGATGCACGTGTGGTTTGTCATTGTCCCTGTGTAGTGGAAACGGGGTTTGCAACACACAACGATGAGTTCTTTTATATAGCATGCCTTCTGATGAGTAATCGAAAATTTTGGCGGCTATAAATTGAATATCATTCTACATTGGACAGACTTGTACTGTTGCTGCCGCCCGTCCTTGCTCTAATCGGGACTTGAACCCTCTGAGACGTGTATGTTCACTATTCCTTCTGTGTAACTATACTGAGCATGACCGACTAAGCACACCTGAGCGTTTGACCATTGCTGCTCCCGTTTTTCCTAAGATCTCTACGCATAGATGAATCCCTCGTGTCCAGCATGACCCCTTGGCTCTCCTTCAATACACATTGCCTATCATCCTCTAGACATAACCGTGACAGTCTTGTTTCCAAACGTGAACTCTGTGTTCATCGATCCGACTGTTCCGCTATTTTTTGTCGAAGTGGCTAAGTGCAACACTGCATTACCCTTTTGTTACACGTCCAATAGTGAAACCATATACAGAAGTCGTTTGTATCGTTAAACCTGGTTATTATAATATATTATGTCAAATCAACTGCTTAACCTGGGAACTTTCTTAATTTTCAAACCCATTGCAACTGTTATGAAATGATTTATGTCAGCCGTTCATTTCCACATTTTTTTTATTCTGTTGCATAATCACAGATCTCCATATTCTGCTCCTTTCTCTGGGCCACATTTGTCTATGAATAACGTTATGCGGTGGGTGGGTGTAGGATTTAGAACATTTTAATAACCTGCCACATGCCGCATTCATGTATCTTGCTTCCTGCAATTCACACTTGGTTAGATATCATATGTGGTACACTGACCGCCAGCCACATTGTTGTTTCACCATTGATCGGTCATTAACCAGGCTCTCAGAAAAGGCAATCTGTGTGTTACTATTCACAGTTATACAAATAATTTTATGGACTTTTTTGGTATCTGGTCTGCGCACACTGAGCATAACAATCTGTCCTGTTCATTTTTGTTCAAACATGTGCTTTAGCCGAATCGGTGCGATTATTGACTTACATCACTTTGCCATTGTTTTGTTTCATTCGATCGCATTGGTGTAGCATAAATTCGATTGCTAATTTCAGGTCACTGGATCATTTGGATTATAATGCCAGAACAACAACAACAGCTAGACTCAACTGATCCCTAAACGATTAGATCATATAAAGTGAACACTTTGATCATCTTGGTCTGGTAATGTTCCCGTGAAGCTTGTAGATCACAGAAAAATGTTTGCATCCTACTAGGGGCATTTCATCAGAACGGCACACGAAACCTTTCTACCTCACACAAGAATCTTACCTTATCCGAAGAGTCCCCTCAGACTAGTTGTTGAAGTCTGGTGAGGTTACTCAGAGTCATGCCGCAACACATCTCCCGTAATATTCCTTCCAAATACAGTCAAACGAACCATCTTCCATATCATAAGATTTATTTGGGTCTCTCAGAGCTGAACATCTACTGAAATTACACGATTCTGTTTTAACATATTCGACAAAAGCTTCGAATGCTGGACCGTCTCAGGTTCATTAACTGATTGTCAGAAACTATCCCTTTTCTAATGATCACGTCCGGCTTCAGAGATATTGATTTTTCAATCATCACTTGTTACTCTGGCAACGAGAAATTTTCTACGTTTATTGTTTACTATTTGATCATTTCCGCATTTTTATTTATAAGTGCACCTTTGACGAGTTTATCCTTGTAAGATTCAAACATTCGATTCCACGCATCGATGAGTACAGATCAGAGCTTTAAGTAGACTTGCTATGCTAGTATCTTCGTTAGAAGTCATCTTTCGTTCATTGCTACATAAACTACCATAATCGTGAAATTTATCACCACGGTTACTGCACCAGTCGACTTTGGACCGAACAACATAGATAAACCAAAACCGGGTACAACAGGGACGTTGGTATACCCAGTGTTTTCCAATATCAGTTGAGAATTGTTGTTACGAGTACACTGTGATCCACAACAGCTGTTAACTATTTTTTATATACCACCCACCTGTTATCACGCAAGCAACTATTTTCTGTAGGTACACACTGATCCGTACAGTATATCGGCTATCTCCTATTGCGCCTCCGGAACAACAGGTCGATGTGAACTGGATTAAAATGTCACGTGATATACACCCGTTGCTCGAAGGTCAATGATGCTCAGCCATGAGCACCAATAGCTGGATGAGCCGTCTTTCCGGAGGTCACTTGTGCTCCTCTACAGGGAATAATAGTCGTGGGGGTTTCCAGTGCTCTGCTCGCATACATCACACAGGCGCATGCAGACTCGTGGACGAAGTGAATAGTTGAAGTCAGTTGTTATCGGCTAACCGACTCGGACCATAGGTAATAAAAGTGCAGCTCTGGCTCTTGACTTGTTGTACTTTGTGCACTTACGTTCACTCCTTGCTACCGATTACCGAGTACCGTTCATTCGTGAAAATATAATTTTTTGCATTAACCCATCACTGCTCCATCTGATAAAGTGCAACCCACCGTCGGATGGAATATAGGACGACGTGCTCAGGATGGATTTGCCTTCCAAACGGCAATGATTTCCTTGTAAGACAAGTTAGATTCTCGTATATGCCATAGGGATAAGCCAACCGATCATATCCGATCTTTCTAGACTAAAAATGTTGCTAGTAACTGTTCTCCCAAAATTCACTGTTGATCAAACGACTGGCAGTGTGCTTTAAAAACACGAACACACTCAAGTTGACCGGATAGCAGCCTGGACTACAGGAATATACATCCTTGAGTCTTAATTCTCACTTCCTACCTTTCTGTGGAGATCTCATGACTCGCCAGTCCGCTCTGTCGGTCGTCATATTTTGGAGTCTGACAGTTAGCAAGATGAACTCGTTGGAGTTATACTCAGTCGAGTGGTATGCTGACTGACTGAGTGAGGTCTATCGGGCGAAGACAACATGGTTGATTTGTACCTGGTAGTAAGTAATGGTAGCGACTAAAAATTGCTTCACTCAACTTGAGTGCATGAATATTCAGCTGATGACAATATCAATGTGTGGACACTTTTCCCCGTGAGCCTCACTCTTTCAACGTCCGATCTAAGCCAATTAACCATGTTCGTTGTTTGTTGAACAGTATACTTAGCTTTATCATATACTTTTCCGTACAGTTCCCGAGCTCCTGTTCAATATGACAGCACCAAGGACCATCCAACATTTTCTGAACCTTACTTCTAATTAATGTCTTTTGGCTTAAACCGCCCTCGTTAATTTTTTGGTTCAGTAGGGTATAGTGAGTGGTAGACTGAAGTGACAGGGCATGCTTTTGGTTCGAATGGTTAAATTGAGAAACCGGATGGTAAAAATGTTAAATCCTTCACTGTTTGGCAACGAAACGACAGATATTTCATTACCTTAATGATGAAACTATTGAGCATACTACCAGAATCGAGCAAAGAGCAGTCAACAATGAAGTAAACTACCGGTTCTCATGACTGGTAGTTATACTGGGACATAACGTTGACTGTCTGACACAAGCACATCATCAAGCTCAAAAGGATTGTTACCTATGTACACAATCCACTTGGACTGCATTTTACCTCCAATGACCTCGAATTACTGCAGAAGCCAGTTTATTCTTCTTGTGTATTCGAAATTGTCCAAGAAGTAACTCAGGAAAGAAAACTGACGTTTTTGGATTTCATACCTTCAGTTAAAAGGTTGCATAAAATCCACCGTCTTCTTGTGGATTGTGGAAACCCGGAAGATTTGGCAACCTTGAACTTTTGAACCATTATGGTCGTTTTTCATACAATATTTTCGCTCGGCATATTCTGTACGATTGGTTAATCATCCACATACTGCCCCACCCAGATCATCATAGCCCTGACCTTGATACGTCAGATGTGTTTCATGTGACAGAGAGCTGTTGTACTCAACATTCAACTGTGTTGTTGAAACCTACAGGACATTGACCACTTCATTTAGGCTGATAAAGGCTTACCGATTCATCCCGGACCTAAGTCTGATTGAGATGAATATGTCTCATGATATTATCTGTTATATCCAATTGTGGGAGAGAAATCAATTGTTTTCATTGGCTGATTTTGTAACCAGTTTATGAGCAAGACAATTTCTTGAAGATACCGTCCTGTCGAGCACATATGTTTCTGTTGTTCTCGTGAACGACTGAAAAAAAATGCTCCTCCGGAGCGTTAAGTTATATTTAGATGCACGACATGATGATGTGTACGATGATGAGAACAACTAACCTAACCGACTCCCTACGTCGTGGAACCCTGTCAATGAGATGGTCTCCAAAAGGGTTTTCACTCTCCTATGTGGTTTGCGGCGTGTTGGTTAGATTTCAAATTTATCCGTAACCACTGTTGTCTGCCGCATGAGTTGTCCAGGGATGGCTTGTTCAGTGTTTATAGGAGGAATTTTTCTGAGGTGACTTACTCCCGGAGTGAATTGCTCATGTTTGTAGTGAATCGATCGAGGTGAATTGTCAGAAAGCAGTTGAAGGTACACCTATACAGACAAGACCTGATGATGTATTTGAATCAAGTTTCACTTTTCGATGTTCTGTACAGTTTCCATGGTGCTAATGTTAATCACCCTGTGTAGCCTTCTTGACTCAATCTCATTTATCAGTTCGGAGCCAATTCGTGAGCGAAATGTTTGAGATTGCCCTTTACTACACTAGGAGTGTATGTAGCGCTTACCTACGGTAGATATTGCGGTGGATTATCAAACCTGAGGTGTGAGTATTTCGATACTCGGCAGAAGACCTCAACGCAGGGGAGGCACGTCCAAAAACCCACAGCGGGCGGATCGTGGAATACAGTCAAAGCCCACAGTAGATAGATGGTGGACAACACGAGCGACCGGACGAGCCATCGCTCAACGAAATCGAACCAACGGACGAAGAATGGTAGGTGAACCCCCCCCCTCGATAGAAGGCGCCGATCACACACGTAAACCGAGTAGAAGTGCACATGACGCACGATCGGAAACCCGAGGGTGTTGTGGACTGGAATTCTGACTCACAAACGCGAGCGCGCACGTAGCATGGTAACTAGCGAGTTGGACAATGAAGATTGTGCTTTGTTGGACGCCTTTTCGCTACAATATGATGGGAGTGATCTACCCGTAGCAAAACGTCGTTCAGTAAAGCACGATCTTTATCATCCAACTCGCTCGGCCCTAAGCCGCGCGGGTGCTCGCACTTAGGAACCGGAATTCCAGTCCACAACACGGCGACGGTTTCATTTGCATGTCCTATCCATCTTTGTTTGATTTGTGTCTGACGCATTTTTGTCTGTCACTCGTACGTTAGTCAGATTCTGTTGAGCGATAGCTTGTCCGGTCGCCCGTGTTGCCCGCAATCCACCTGCTGTGGGCTTTTGGGCATACCTTACCGCTGCGTAGAGATATTCCACCACATGTTGGAATATTCGCTCCTCCGATTTAGTCATTTGCCATATGACGACAAATAACAGAAATTCGTGGACAGTGTGTGAGATAGTTCGAGAAATACGTTAATATTTGGAACTCAGGCTGTTGGATTTCTGAGTGTTTTAGCCTATTAGGAGCAAACAAGTTTCGGTGAATTAATCCTTACGACGTGTAATAGTCGATGTATGAAAATCGTTCTTTTTTATCTGCAATCTGTTCTGCATCGTCATTATTCACATGACCAGTTTTAAAACAAACTTACCGTTAAATGTCTAAGAAATCACAGTTTCACTTGTTACCTCTTACATGCATGAGTGGTTGGCTCACCATAACAAGAAGTATACTCATCTTTTCTTCTACTCGACAAAATTCAGACATTCCAAAGTGTAATTTCTTTATTTCTTTAGATGAGACCCAACTGTCGTGGTCATCACTGAATTCGTTTTGTGATCAATTAATGATTCAACAGAACAATAGCATTTTCTAACTGACACCACAATGATATCTTCACACACCCGAAGACAACTCTTTTAACGTTGAGGGCGGGATGTAGCTGATGCCCGTAATTTATGAGGGAATGAGCAAATTTACTTTTGGTATGAACTCGTACATGAGCACGGATGATTCTAGCTAAGTGTTGAAATATGGTGATTTGGTCATACTTAATGTCCTGTCCGTTGATCGTGTTCAACTCGTCCCGACACATGAGATGCGGCTAAACTCCCGGACAGCAGTTGAGTACACTCTGGCAGCAGGAGCACTGGAGGTTGGTCATTTTGAGACTAGACAAACGGAAAGTTGTGTTGCTGTACGTAATACGCAATTTACAGCCATCCCGGACTGAGCATCCGCCAAAATAAGTATTGCCTTTATTGATCGCAAGCACCACCTGCGTGCCAATCGTCACCTTGAGTTTAGGTTCTTGCAATGCTGGTTCCATTTCATTCGACCTCATTCAAGCGTGTCACTCAACTCAGAATTAACCCCACTCACATTCTTCATATGCACATAGGCAGTAGAACGTATGAAGCACGCAGGGCATCCCTGTGTATGTGTGCACATGCGTTCATGATTTAACTGCTGAGAACCAGTCTGCCAAAAGTGGAATTCCATGTCAATTCATAGTGTAGATTCTCTCTCCTATTCTCTCAACCTCCGGATGATTGGCTACACAGATTTCGGTTTGTTGACTCATGCACTATACGGACCAGAATGGACAGCAAACAAGACGGGTTTGTTAACTTAAACAAATGGGCCTAAGTTTGAACGCTTGTGTCTACACAAACCAAATTCGGTCTATAATTAGCATTTTATGTGGGTTTCTGGAATGTCTGGGTAGCTGATTCCGAGTACTTAGTAGTGTTATCCAATTACCTGACTCATTATTTTGGTTGTGTTTGAATGAGTCCTGAAAATAGGTCGATTCTGAGATCACTTCCGTGGCACTCAGTACCTATCAAACTGCTAGATGAATAGCAGATGATTGGGTTACAATTATGCCACTTGTTGATTCCTTTCCGTCTCATAGGCAGTTCACCATAAATAAACTCTTCAGAGCGCAAACTTGGACAGATTACACGATTCCAGTATCCAGATTTTATTTAAGCATGGGTATTTCAAATGTGCAGTACCCATTCCAATCCAAGTCAGTGATGCGCACTGAAAGACATACTCGCAGCTTTAGTGAGCAAAAGAGGAGTCACAGAATGATAAGGATAACAGTCGTGAAAGCATTCATAGACAACTGAGTGAATAGTTGCAACCACTATCAATCTAACAGAGAGGTTGATGCGTTGTTTACCGAGAAATATAAAGACTTTATCCTACTAAGTAATGAATAACAGAAGAATGTTTATCTTCATGCAACCGTTTGTGTCAAGATCTAGTTGATGTGGAGACACACTCGGATTTATCTCAATTAAGTGGGTAACTCATACCCGATGGAATTTTAGATGCAAGTTGTTCGTACACTGTAAATTGCTGCCAGACAAATTGTCTATGAAGAATTTTATTACAGTGTGGCAGATCGGCTAAAAGTTTAACGAAAAGGATAAAGCTTTTGGACAGCATATCAGGCGATCAGCACATTCTTTGGTTAAGCACGCATATCTTGATAATTCGAATAGCTGTGTGATGTGATGGTAAACGACAGACTTTAACTAGCCGTCGTGGGAAGTCATTACTCAAGTTAACTCGCGACGATTTTTCGGGGAGCCGTCCGAATGACGCTCCGTTATCTATAGAGGTCGGTAAACTGAACCGAACTGAGAAGAGTGTGATCCAACATAACACAAGATCAGAGTTGGACAGACAGACACGCACACAAATCGAATTAGTTGCCCCAGGACAGGCACACAAATCCTACTTGCAGCTACACTTACAGTCTGTACGATCCTAGAGAAGTCCGTTCGCGATCAGCTACAATGTTTGTAAGGAGTACTTACGTCCCTCATTCCACCCCTTCAGTGTTTTGACCAGACGTTTTTGCGAGCATAACGGGGGTGAGTGTAAGCGGATTGCGATGGCTTCTTCGATGGCTAGTAAACGACCTTTGACCCACCTCGAGTGCGCTCCAGAGACTTGATAGATCGGCTTGGACGAATCGACCGAGTTGATCAGATGGTTCGATTCGACCATGTGCGCAGCGACCGCCGATGAGAAAGCCTTCATCGATCCTCGAGCTAGCCATGCCAGATGATGCTGTCGCATGCGTTCAGATAGTCGCCTTGTTGTGCGGCCTATATAGCTTGTTCCACTGGAACAAAGGAAACGATAAACACTAAGCAGCATGTACCGGCAATATATCTTTTAGCTGGGAAAACAAAACGGGTGTGGAGGTAAATCGTACACATGGTTTAGCCGTGAAATAGGTTTTGTTAAGTGCTACGTCAAGTTTCCTGGTTATATTTTCAGCATTGCTATTGCTTTTGAATGGCAACTCAATGGGTTTTTTGTCTACGATTTGCTGTATACCTACCGTTGTGCTAATTATTATGTGCTTACAAATAATTGTTCTGGATAGCCATTTTCAAGGACTGTGTTGAATATAAACTGTTTTTCTTCTATGATGTCATCTGAGCAAACTTTCCCGGCTCTATCTAGTAAACGCCTGACTCGGTTGCTTTTTTGCCTAAAAAGTACTAAACTAGTAAAATTGGTATACCGTCCAGATTAGGTTGCTTTACGATATACTTTACGTTGTATTGTGCCGTCCTGACGACGTGACATGAACACGTCTAAAAACGCTATACCTACTGTTGATTCCGGTTCCAGAGTGAAACTGATATTTTTATGGACACAATTGAAGTGCATAAATGTTTCATTGGGGTATTTAGATTCGTCGGCAAATATTATCGTCCGCATGACATTTATAAAGAGCCAATGGCCTTATGTGATCAGCTAGTGAACTAATTTCAAGCTTTTCCATAAAACATATGGGCCAATAAAGGGCCTAACAGTAACCCCATTGCTACTCTGTTCTTTTGGCGATATAACTTACCGGAAAAGCTAAACTAAACGTTGTAAGTGCAACGATACAAAAGCTGCTTTAGCTCATCTAATGGTATCCCAACGTTTATGTCATTGCTCTCTATATACCGACCGAGAAACTGAATGGTCTCACTCAGTGTGATATTTGCGAAGAGAGACTTGACGTCAAGTGAGAATAAATGTACTCCCTTCGCGCTCAGTTACTTAACGTTTCGACAAATTCAAAAGATAGAAGACATACATCGCGAGATGTTAACATTTCGTTTACTCTCCTCAGTCACGAACGTAAAACATTTGGATATATAGGACATGCGGATAGCAACATCAATAGAAACAATCAATGTTTGGGTTTACACAAAACAGGGACTGCTATCGGTTCCAGGGCAGACAAACCGCATGAGTCAACATGTAATCTATCAGTTCACTTGCAGTTGCGGTGACGTCTATATCGGCAGAACAGATCGGTGCCTGCGACAAAGAATGGCTGAACATATGCCTAAGTGGTTGGTGCGCGCCATGACGCAACAGGTAATGGCAACAGAACGAGTGAGACGGAATCCAACTTCATCCATAGCAAAGCACATCATGGAAACAGGTCACGTTGTTGACCCCGCCAGTTTGTTTCAAGTGTGGTTGCGTAATCGGAATCCGAAGTTGCTTGCTTTCTCCGAAGCCATGCTAATCAATACTCGCCGTCCGGTCCTGTGTGAGCATAAACTGTTGACTCATGCAGTTTGTCTGCCCTAGAACTGATAACAGTCCCTGTTTTGTGTAAACCCAATGATTGATTGTTTCTATTGTTGTTGCTATCTCCATGTCCTATATATTCCAATGTTTTACGTTCGTGACTGAAGAGAGTAAACGAAATGTTAACATCTCGCGACGTATGTCTTCTATCGTTACTGGTGAAATGGATCAAGTGAACGCTAGTTATTTTTCCGTTGCAAGAATTACACGGCGAATTACACGTACCTAGAGTCGACCGTAGCGGTACTCTGTTTTTGAATAACCCATACAGCCTGGAAATTACACTGCCTATTGACCTAATTCGTTTGAAGGTAGTTGAATCAGTCAGTCCTTGTTTTGTACATCTCACTGTTTTTGTTGATGCTTTTTCTGTAGCCACTGTTTTGTCCTTTTCAATCTCCGTACAAATGAATTTGGCTTTATCTGACAGTAGTGCATTCATTTTGGCTAAATGATCAGCCTTATCTAGAATGACGGTTCTAACACCCGTCAAATCTGGATATTATTATATCCTCATTTCGCCTTATGGACTCCAATGATATTAGGTGCCGTTGAGTGAATAGGTTTATCCGGGTCAGGTGCTGATAGCATGATTGAACTAAGGTTGCTTTGAGCATCTCGACATTAAGAGCTGACGATGGTTTCAGATTGATCAATTGGTGATGAAGGTTTTCAAAAACCCGTATGATGCCAATGTTTTCTGTCGACCCAAACAAAGCTGATACATCGTTTCCCAGGACGAAGCAAGTTCCCAGAGCACAAAGCACGTCAGTCTGGACAATATTTCCCCACGTCGGTCCCCATAACGCAACAAGTCACCTTCACCACAGATAAAATGGTCAAATGAGGCATGCTGTCAGGAAGCGGAACGACACAGCCGGTGGCAAGACCACGAAATTGAGAGGTGTCAAGCGGCCCTTATTGTTTTGAGACAACTAGTTCTCTTCAGAAGTTTGAACAGAACAACTGAAATACGGAAACTGGTAGATGCAAGCATTTCGTATTAATTCGTCGGTACCAAATTTGCCATGGGATGGATTGGTTCTTTTTATAGCAAACGATTCAAGGGGTCGATAGGCCACTAAGCCAAGATAAGGGTCAGGTTCACGAACAGCCTGAGACGATTGATTACGACCGCTTCAACAAACCTCAGGAATTTTGAATTAAAATGAGGCAACAGGATTCTGAATGCACAAGCTGGACTGATAGTGTGACCAGCGGTCAAAACGTGTCTAGCGACTGATGAAACTGGCTGTTTACCTGTTTCGGAAGCATTGCCGTACTCCGGTGACACGGGATTTTAAACCCATTTAGGCAAGTGTTCCTTCACTCTGGAGATTAGGCATTTTTCGGTTCTGCCTATGTAACTTTCTCCGCGGTTACATGTAAATCGGTAAACGCAATACGGTGTGGCATCGATAGGCTAGTCTCCTTTGACTAAGGGCACTGGTAGCTTCCGGGTCCGGGAGAGTGCACGGAGTTCAGCAGCATTAAATATTCGTTTAAACGAATTTCCCAGTCGCTGTTTTGTTTGTTGCATGATGTGGTCACCCTTAAAGAGCAGCTATATGCAGACCCTTTTCGGATGGTGCTTTTTGTCTGCTGTACCTTTCTGTTGTTCTCACAAGAGCATAGCTATAAAACGTCACATCAAAGTCCACAAACAGAGCGATAAACCTAAAAGCAGCATGGCCTGCCTAAGATTCTACAGAAAAATGGTTTTAAACAGTCTTGAAAATCCGTGTCGTTCATGAATGCAGCATTTTATGATCTATTGTTTGATGAGAAGACCATCGTGATGGCACAATCACTTTGTAAATCCACACTCACCGGCACATGCTAGTTCACAGCCTAGCATTGCAGTTCAAGCGCTGAAACGTCTATTGTGAAGTTTGTGAACAGCCAGTTGTTATCGATCTTGGACCGCAGTGGCCAAAACACGGTCGATGGAGCTGAACGACCTCACTGGAAATGCTCCTAAACCCCCACCCCACGCATAGCTTGATTAATATGGATGTGGTTTCAGCGGTTTGTTGTGTCCGTTCCCTCACCCGACACGGCGAAGATGTGGCGTGCCCGTTCGGTCTGGACTCCGGATTTTGTTGCGGAAACAGCCTTGGTGGACGTATGGCATGTAGTGTTGGATGGCCGGTTGAGACAACCGGTGAACATTGCAACCGACGTTTGTCTTACCTCAAGGCTTGTGCAGTAGCGACAACGGGCTGTTACATTTGTGCTGAGTGATTTGGGTCTGCCGCTATGTTCGTAGGCAGTCAAAAGTGAACGGTGACTTCATTCAACACAATCTAGCTGTCACCACTAGGTGAGTACGCCATGTGTCACTGTCGGTTTTTGAGACAAGTCAATTCTACTCGAATAACATCCCAGACGATCGAATAAACGCCCAGCGCATGGTTGACAGCTAGAATACTACACTCCTTAAGTGAGTATGTCCAACTTCGTCGGGTGTGTGATAGATTTTTTTTTGTGGCTCACTGAAATGTGTAGTGTCGACTGAAATGCTTGCTGCTGAAAAATTCAACTCAAGAAACCAAACTCATGTTCCAGCCGTTAAAAAGTTGCGACGCTCTTCGTTATTTTCGCATACGTCTCAAGATTCGTTATTTCGCTTTCATATTGTTCAAGGCGCTTTATCTCTCCTCGCCTGTGAGTCGGTGCAATATAATGAGTGACGAACGGTAATGGGCTCAATGCATCTTTTAGGAATATTATGTATACACAGTTTGCTTCCAGACCCTAGGGAGAGATCAATCTTCTAGCGTACCGATTTTGTATTGCAATGTCGTATTGAGCTTCAGTACCAAAGCCGCCCTGACCTCGTTTTTACAGACAAGAAATAACTCTCAAGAACGCACAATTGTCAATGCACCTGTAACACATTGGCCAGCAGATATTTTGAGGAAATACCTACCTGACGGCCCTGAATGTCAGGGTCCTTTACAAAAATGTACTCCGTGCCAGCATAAATAAAATATTATTTTTAACAAAGCTAATCATAAAACTTTATGAATATTATCAAACTCCACATAACCGATCCACCCTGATTATCCCGTTGAATGTTACTTCTTTGAGGGACCAAAGAAACGTTCATTTATTTACCAGTTACCTTTGTAGTACAGCCATTTTGTCGTTCGCGACCATCTAACCAGATGAAACGGCAAAGTTTTGATGTTGTTCCTGCAAAGAAAGTCAGTTGGCTTTGTACAAACGATGTAGTCAAGTATCCGGTTCCCTGGTGAGGTGGTTTGGCAAGCAACGTGAACGAAACAATTATTTCGAAACAGTTAAATAGACTTGATCTCGGTAAGCAACGGCCTTCAGTATATGTCAGAGTCTACTCGTTTACACGGTATTGGAAACTTTCGATTGGTTGCATACACGTATGAAAATTTCGCTTCTAATTGTGTCCGAGACTGATAGTAGTGAGGAACATTTCGTGATTTTTCTAGCAGACAATTGGGTCTGCCTATATGTTTTGATAATTCAAAGCCTGCACTTGTTCTGTTATTGCATCTAGTATCCTCATAAAAATCCTCATGTCAAATGCCTACTTTCGTTGTTTAGCAGTATAGCTTTTGTATCTGTCCTACTGAGGTGGGTAAACAGTCAATGCATACTGAGATCGGCTTGAAGCGGTGACCAATGTAAAATGACCTCGTGGTGTATACTGTATAATTCGCTAGAATGACCCTTTGGTGAAGGACGGGCAACTTATCTGAAATTGACTATCTTTTCCATCGGTTTCATTTGTTTTTCTGTACTGATTAGTTTACATGTAGTACCTAAACGCTGTGTGAAATTGAGTCACAGTGAAATCATGTGAGAGTTTTGGTGGTCAGCACTATACAGAGCGGACTACCTACTCATTTTACCGGTCGGCTACAAATGTCCACTGTGTCCAGTGGAATTTGAAAAGGCAAACTAAATGACAACACTAAGCGGCCCCAGTGGTGACGCATTCACAATCCGAAGTCATTTAATCCATAGAATGTTTTATTGACACCTGGTATGTGGAACATGAACGTGTGTACGTTTTTACATCCTTTACTAACTACTTTTGCAACAAATATACTGACTATCCTAGTGTATCGACAGAAGTAAATTCCATTCTCCTAGAAAGTCTGTCAGTGGCCTGCCTAGTGTTTGAATAAAAGTGGTTGCCATTTTAAATACAGTGTAACGTTCCCAGAAGGAATCATACAGGGTGATACGATCGCGATTTGCTCTAACTCACCACGGCGATTTCAGCAGAGACCTCTTTTCATCCGCTTCTTATTTTACGTTGTGTTCCACCGATGCCAGATTACACCGATACAGCATACATTACGGTGAGAGCACAATCTCAACATCATCCGACATATGGTGTACTGTATACTCTCACGAAAAAACATCGGAATCAAAATAGCTGTTTAAAAGGCAATGTTTGGACAACATCAGAACCAATTGCCACTCGTTCGATTATTAAGGTTACATTCCTGTGGCGAACAAAGTATTCCTCAGACATTCGTACCACACATTTTTCGCACTCATTTCTACTTACCTAACACTGACTCACCATCCAGGCACTAGTTTAAACAAGACAATCACAGTTACATTCTCGTCGTAACGTTGTTATTTTCAACCGGAAACTTTGAAAAAGAATGTGATCACGTGCTCAGTTAATGGGAGCTCTATCTCTGAGTTTGAAACCTACCTCACTCCGAATACAGACTTTGTCCAGGTACATAGGTGCATATACATAACGCACACACACACACATGCTCAGTTGCGCTTACGTCTGTTTAATTGCAAAATTGGTCTCAATTCACCTGATTCTGTGCCAATTCAGGCCATTAGATGCGGGTGTTCGTACGATTTACCTGATCTTACGACACACACACAGTTATCGGTCGCCCGCTCGATCGCTGTCCGCACATTATGATCCAACGATCGATGAACTTGTGAAAGCTCATTTGGAGACACAAGCATACATGCACGTGCGCACCGACAAACTCACAAAAGTAGTCGGTGAACGTGCAGTAATAGCACACCACAATCTGTTAAATCGAGTACTTTCACCTTTATCGGTGGTAGTTTGAGGACCGGCTTCAATCATACTGTGACCACTAAAGCACAGGTGTTGCGTAGGTATGAGCTCATTTGTGATCGAGTTCACCGTTAGTACAGAGGACATAATGGATTTTGACTAAGTGCTTCTTTATTGACCGGGAGTTTAGGGTTGAAACTTCCACTCACGATCGTGAGTGATTATTCGGGTTAAACTTTGCAAAGTTCACTTTCTACTGTGAAACTCAACCGAATGCCATTTGATTCGTTTATGCCGGTTGCTGAAGTGCCTCCCTCAGTGACGACCGTGCCAAACTAGTGAACGTGGCTGTCAATCCAATTGACGACAGCTTATTTGTTCGTGGGGATACAGCCACCGCATCCTAATCGGTTATTGACGGTAGCATGACTTCACAAATTGGTGATATATACACCACTTATGCTGTACATTTAGTCTTGACTTACACTATACCTAGCTGTATCCAGGCTTCCACTGTCATCTTCATCATAACGGCTTGGCGACTGGACGATTATGTGTATTCAGAGTTCAGAACAAGTTGACAATGTGGTGATGCACACATGCAAAAAGCTTTGAGTAAATTGGGAATTTGCTGCAGCACCTAGAAAAGCAATCTGAAAGAATTTTTTTTTAATGTATCACAAGCCTGAAGGTTAAGAATCGGGTTGTCGACACAACTGGCTTTCAGTGACCTTTTGCTAGATCAGGAGGAGTTTGTTCATGCCATCGTATCAACAACAAAACATCAGAACGTCGATCTCAAGCATGATGACGCCATAATAAAACAAGCCATCAGTTACATCGGATATAGTGTCTTCAACACGAAAGCCTGCAGTTCCGGTGAAGTAATCTCTGACAATTAATCGGGATCTTTTACCGTCTGTTGGAAGTCAGGGAAGTAATGTCACACCGGACAGTGTGGCATTACGAAAGTCCTATAGCCAAGGAAGATAGACATCGGTCCAGTACCTTTCTGGCCACCTTTGGTTCCAAACTCATCCTACATCAATAGGTTATCCAAGTCAAGCCGAGAGATGCACCAACTGGGCTGCAACTGAACACGACTTCCTATCTTCCACAATTTCTCATTAAACATGACACACTCTAGGTCGACATCCTATTATGCAAGTGAAGCTCTCTGTACCAGCTGATTATGACGATAAATTGCATCTTATAAGTGAAGTCTCCTATCAGCTATCGTTGGGGAGGGGGACAATAGGCAATCAGTATCGTATTCATAAGCGATGGCATCGACCTCAGTATATGTGGTCTTCACTGTATGTACAAACTGAACTTACCCTACGCCGCTAACAAAAAATGTGTACCAGTGGATCAGTACATATGACAACTTCGGCAACAAACCATGTATGCTATAAGCTGGTCTCGTCAAATTTCCTCGAACTGAATGAGGCAAGGGTTGTGGCTCTCTTGCCTGGCATGAAAGTTCATGGTGTTTTGGACGAAAATGTTATCGCCCCCGGTAAGGGCATAATGTTCCATCGTTCTAGATGTAGACACAGTTGCAAAGGTAGTTCTCCGTCATAATCAAATCAAATGTCATGATAATGAAATGAAAAGGTATTTCAGACAGTGTCGACCCCTTTCTCCTGGTTGTTGATTGTATGGTAGTTTCAGAACCGCTGTCTCTGGTAATGAAAGTCACTTTGCCTCAATGCAGTTCACTGAACTCTGCGGCATCAGCGACATTATTCGTACATGAACACCGCGATACCACCTTCAGTTGAACGATCAAACGGTGCGTTTTGTTAGGACCCTCTAGAGCATGGTAACCAAAACTACAGAGTAGAATGTTTTTGAAAGCGGGAGTTACCTGGATGGGCGTGACAAGCTGATGAAATCGCCCATCAATCGAGTTGACGGCAGCTGATTGATTCGTGCAGTTAAACCCGCCGCATTCCATTGGTTGTCAGTGAGGATAATTTGATTTCATTGGTTTACGATGTAATTACCAGACTCGATGTAGGCCAAGTCGGCCTTGTAGCACCTTTTGCTGTCTCCAGCCTTCCAGTGTTCTTCCTACAGTAGCTATCGGGCGACCCAATGTTCGTTCATGCTCGTGTATAGCTTGTAACAAAGGTAATATCCTATACCATGGAACGGGCTTAACTAAGTAAACCAATTGACCGTACTTAAGTGCTCTTATCTTTAGTCTCCAGCGCTTGTCATTTCCCCACAAAGTTTGCTACTGTGTCTTTACTTTGGCCACGTCACAGTCAATTACGTGAAGAATCCATCATGCTCTCAGTTCGGGTCGTTTCAAGCATTTTTTGATCAAAAAGGGCTGGAGTTGGTTCACATCAATTGTCCGTACACAAACCTTCAACGAGCCTACATTCAACCAGTGTCCAGCCCGTTCTGCTGCTTCGACGTTGAGCAAGGCTAAACCGTGAGGACCTCATAATGCCGGGTCTTGATTACTATTTTAGTTTTGGGCCGGTGGTAATAACAATGTGCCTACACCCCGCTCCGCTTAGTCTGATCAGCAGGAAGACGAAGCGTGACCGGTGACCCTAATGCGTGGTCAGCAGGTTGTAGTCACACCGTTCCACTACACTACTTACATATTTCAATAGTGGTAGCTAGGTTGTGTCTAGTTGGACCACTTCACTTCCAAAATATTTGCGTCTACATGAATTCCGGTCTTACTACTATTTCTGTCGTATGAAACAAGAGTTATCTACTTTGTCAGAAGCGAAAAGCCAACGTGATATTCGGCCTGCTGCCTTTTAGAAAAATAACAGACTACATGCAGTGAGTGTCTTGTAGTGAAAACAGAAGTGTAAGAACAATTTGACGTATGAATTCAGGGCGGAAGACAGGCTGTACACCCACGTTGTTATGTTTACAGTAATTTGGACGACTAGTAGGCAGCGAATATTTTAAGATGATTGAGTTGTTCTTTGTCTAATGTACCGACTATAACTTATCTCACAGAAAAATATGTTCAAGAGTAGTCTTCTCCACTCCACTCTATCATAAAATGGTCAATATTAGTGTTCTCTGTAGGGAAACGACACTGTACAGCACAGCGATTGGACGTAATGTAACGACACTCAAACTGTGGCATCCAGATCACGCGATTGTCGGTTGCTGTTTGCGTGACATTAAAAATCCTCTCTAGATAGATCGTGTGACCCAATCATCGTCCAGGAAACGTTTTGGCTAGAGGTTTGGACGTAACGATGTTTGCAAGCAGAACTTGAGGGGTGGTTAATGGCCAACGTGTTCCCATACGATATTACTGCCACCTGTTAAGTGGCTCCTTAACGAAACTAAAATACACACTGGGCTCAGATCAGAATCTGTTTTTGTGGAAATTAATGGTGTACTTTTTAACAAATACTCAGAACTATTGACTATCCACCGATCTCTTGTTTTGTTTCATTGAATAATATGCTATTTTTCACGTGTGTATACTGTATCTTTTCAGCCAGTGCTGCTGCCCAATTTTTAGAAACTTTCTTCACATGATTGTTTGCACGGTGTTGTTCGTCATGTTTAGCCACGTGAAACAATACAAACCACCGTCTGCTTGCCACGTTATTAGATTTTTGTTGGACTGTCTGACTGATGTGATAGCTCTGTGTATGTACCGACTGAAACCACTCACCAGTTTCAAGTACCACTACAATGGCTAGTATTGCGAATAGCATGAGATTTACAGTTAGTGCTTGTTTTCAAAGTGGACCAATGGAGACTTTTTACTGAATGCTAATGTTGCACTGAATTGTTCATTGTTATCCACCTCAAGTTACTGTTCCTTTATAATGTAAAGCTTCCCTAAGGGATAGTTAGGCACAGGTGGAACGCGCGGAAAGTAAACGACAGTTCTCAATTCCAGAAAAATCATGGACAAGAAGTGACTATTAGATACGTGTTCATGCACCATCCGGGAATGGCGATGCTTTACTGCCGAGAGATGGAAGTACATGTCAGCCGTAAAAAAGTGATGTGTATTGGTGATTGTGTATTTTCCTCTACCTTGGTAACGAAAAAACTCCTACCGATCACATCAGTATGGCATATAAAACCTTGTTGGGCTTAGACGGACTCAATAGTTTGGGTGTCAACTACGGTCTCTAGGTATACCTAAACATAGTCATGTCAGGTCTATCTAGCTATCTCAATGTATTGAGCGCCAGTTCAGTCAGTTAATTTGGAGATTTATTGTATTATAGGAACACTTAGCTAGAATGAATGGAGCGCGTTACCGTTGAGGACGCGTTCACCCTTCACCTAACTTCTCGGTTGTGTTCATCATTTCGTTGCACTTAGGAAATTATTTGTGGTTTACAATCACAGCAGATCATCATCCGAGTTGTATTGTACGGGCGCTGAGGATCGGAAAAGTTCAAACTGATTATTGAAGCATTTTTATTGTTTGCTCACTTTCCTCCGGTGAACATCGTGCTCGGCTAATCTCTCTTAGATTACCACATTTTTGGCGCACTTTTCACTAAAGTTTAGCTTATCGAACAAACACACAGCTGCATACACATAGGTAAACTCATGCAGTATGAATGCGACCGAACGTGCATCGTTTTGTGTGCGGTATTAATCAGAACCAGACAACAGAAACTCTTGTAATCACTTCCCCGTATGGCCGTTATCTTTGTTTTAAGTACCTTGTGTAAAGTGGACTTCAAAGTGTTGGATTCTTAAGCGAGCCAGCTGGACGCTCTTTTGAGGCTTGTTTTTTACAAGTCGAAGAACGTCAGTGACAGAACAACCATCTATTGATGTGCACGGTCAGCCACTTCTTTGCAAGTCATGAACACACTTGGTTGCAACAAGCTTTTTTTATCAGCTTTCGAACTGATTTACAGGTAACCGGTCGTGGATTAGACTTCCTAGTAGTCTGTACCATATTTTCACAAATCGCATGAATAAAAACGAGTTCAATACACTGTTAACTTGTCGGATTAACGGCACTTCGTTCACCTAATTGCGTTTCCCGGATGTCATCTGGATTCAGCAAAACAACTTGCCCAGACCTAGCCGCACTCGGCTACTGTCCGGCAAACTGCACCGAAAACAGTGTGATACACTATAACTCAACACAAGAAAAGCCAGTCACACAGGCAACCATACAGAACGAATTAGTCACCCCAGCGCCCACAAGTCTGACGTCCCTTCGGTTAAATGAAAGTGTTGAGTCTAAACCGTCACCAATTATTTACACGTTCCGTCTACACATCTAGTTTTTGACCAATCGTTCAGTAATTTTCTAATCTGTTTTGCCCCTGAATGCTTTGGTGAATCTTTTGGTGGAAAAACTGTCGTGATAGCACAATCCGTTAGAGAAATATCCTATATGTACTTTATGCATTTGCACTCACCGGCACACACTGGTTCCCAGTCCACCACCGCCTCCCAACCGCTGAAACGTTTACAGAGTCGTGTGTGAACAGCCAGTTGTTATCGCTCGTGGACCGAGGTGGTCATAATGCTGGGACGATGGGGCTGAACGGCTTCACTGGAAATGCGCGTACACCCCCACCCTACGCATAGTCGGTTGATCTGGTTGTGGCTTCAGTGGTGTGTGGTCTGGGCTCCAGTGTGAATAGTGCAAGTTCAGATATTCAGACGCCATACGCACCCGAGCCATGATGATTAACTTGGCTGAGTTCCGACTTCGGATTTTGTTACCCGGTCCCTACCTCTTGTCTTCCTGCACAAAAAGAAACCTATGCTTTCCGCGGTTTAGAATACACGGCGCTGACAAGCACGCTGTACACGCGTGAGGAAAGCGACTGATTAGACTCAGTCATCGTCAACTGGCTGGTTTGGACTTAACAAGAGAAAGGTACGACTGTCGCTTCCGTTTCGTTGCACTTTCGCACACGTATTCCCGTCTCTCGGCCTCGATCGCTTGCGTGACCCTTGGTGAAAAACTGCCACTCCTTCCACTAGTAATATTCTTACACGAGCTCACCATGTTTGTTGCCTCTGTACTCAGCTGAGGGCCGTATAACGAGTGCCGTTGGTTGTGGTCTGTTGTGACAGGATGAATCTACATGACATTCTGAAAGAGACATCGTTTCTATCCTGGGACAACCTAAGCCCCTGCACAACGATTTAACGGTCAGTCGGAACGCCATCTTCCCCAAATATTCAGTCGTCCTGGACAGAAGTTTTGAGAATAAAGGTTCTCGCGGTAAGTGCTTATGGTTACACTCATTGATGTGAAAGGTCTAGAGTACTCTGTCCAGTTGATTGGAGAGCGGTTGGTGCTGCGTCATGAAGATGTACATGTCACCCTTGAATTTCTCACCGTTAATTCTCCAGGCTTGTTCATCCAACCGATGCCAAACCCAGCAGACTCGTACTGATTCCAGTGAACTGGCAACTGTTCAGGCTCCCATTAGTCTGATAGGTGTACATCATGTCACCCATCTTCAAAAATGGTCATGGCAGTTTGCTCTCCACTTATTGGCAGAAATCGGTTTTTGTCGTGGAGACCCTGTGTGGTGACCAACAACGTGTGTCCAGTCACGTTTGTACTGCTACTTAAAAATCACCCCGAATTCCGAAAGGGATTTTCACCGGTTGCTAGCTTTGTCTCTGCCTAGGAACAGTTGCTAACCGTGGCTCATGAAGGTGCCATTGTAAACTTTTCCAAAGTGGGTGAGCAGATCGTACAATCCAATGGAAGGGCTCTTTGAGCATAGGTGAAGTGATCTATTAAATCCATGACATAGATCGCCTTCTCAATGTTGGATTCAATGATGTAATTTCTGTTCGGTGCTGTGCGAATTGTGGGATGTCACAAGGTGAATGCTGCTGTTAATTTCGTTCCTGCTTGAAATTACAGTTTATTGGCCTCTATCTTTGTGAACGTGGAAGGTTAGTAGGTAGCGGATAGCCTGACAGAAGCTTTGCATATGCTATGGTCGGTTTTCTACACCACTAGACTAAAGGCAACTGCGGATCGCTTACTGTGATTAAGAGCAAGCTGATACATTTCAGGTACTTGTGAAATGTCATGGACTTTTTTTGGAGATGAACCCCTGATTACCATTACTCTTGAATGAGATCTGGGGATGATCGCTTCAGATGACCTTACTGTGTCTCTGGTCAAGAAATTCCATTCATCGTTTATTGCACTGATTGGGCGATTCCATTTTTGTCGTCAGTCAACGCGGTACCGCACGTTCACATTGGCTTATTTTCTTAGACTTTCCGCCAATATTTCGTGATGGATATTGCCTTTGTTTATAAAGTGCACCGAACATAAATGTTCCAATGCTCCGATCTGTGTCGTGTTCAGACTGGCTAGTTAACTGTGACAACTCTCAGTGTATCATCGGTATTTGGGAGGTAACTCATCTTTAAACTTGAAACATTCTTTTCTCGTCAAGAATTTGAATAAAGAAGACAGTAGGCTGATATTTTACAATTTATGTCCAGACAAATTTCGCTACATCTTTACATGTGCATACTACAGGTCATTTATATGCCAGTAGTAGAAAGTGAACATAATAGCAGAGAAAACCAACTGTCATTACCGTGGCAGCAACAACCCTACAGACAGTTGTTTCGGAACCCGCAACACGGGTTTGGACCTTCGGATGACAACAGCTTCAGCATAGCACAGTGTTTGCCTATGTGACGTTGAGTAGATAACGCGAAAAGCCGTTGTGGGATTGCAGTGATGTTGCGTCATTAGAATATGATGCACGATGTTCGACTCAGGCTCCTTGTTTCTATGCCCGGCCGTGGTGTCGCGCGTTTGTGTGACCTGTTTTTTGACCCACCTTAGGATATGCTCCATGATCCTGGTTTGCAACTGGCGCTCCGTCCTACCTGCGTAGGATGCTCCCCATCTACATGGGTATTCGTTAAATTCCATTAGATTTGGCTGACTCGGATACCGGTTGTTTCACACGGGACGTTGGAATCCGAAATGTTCTGAACTGAATAACTGAAAAAAAGCATTGTGTTCTGGTGATGGAACTAACCAGACGACAGTGAATTAGTTGGCGTACATCATCACCCTTAGGGGGAAGACGAAGAAATACCGGCTTTTTGGTCACTGTGTTAGGTCGAATTCCTACATCGAGTGGTTGTTTGAATCTTGCAATAAACGGTTTAGCCTACTGGTTTAGCTGTAGGGTACTCTCTTACACCACTCTCTTTTTGAACCGTATCTTCATTGCAACTATCTTTGGCCCGATCAAACAACGTGCCCACCAAATTTTGTTTATGTCATCGGGTCACGAAGCTTTCAAAGTGCAGTTACTGAGTTGTCCAAATGGACGCATCGTTAAATCGGCTCATCTGCATTTCGCGTGATGCATATATCAAGAAATGGTAGACTGTTTTGACTCCCACCTTCCATACTGAAATGCATGTTTGGGTGCAAAAAATCCAATTAACCCACTAAGCTCTGTGCCTGCAGTTGATTGTCTGCGATGAGAAAAACATCATCGACATATCGCTTGTACAGCTGCGCTGAAGATAACTATTGTGTTACTTATTGCTCAAGCTTTGGCATCAAAATTTCCACCAGAATAGGGCTAAGCGTACTACCCGTAGGTACTCTGTCAATTTGTTTGCAAGTTGTATCTTGGCAGACGAAGCTGACAGTTTTGGTGCAGAGCATCCATAGTTGTTACAACTCGCTTTCAGGCATTCCAGCTTCTAGATGATGTTTTTGTACATGAGAAAGCAGAAATTTAATACATTCATCCAGAACAACGTTTGTAAACAGTGACTACACATCAAATGAGCATAAATATTCATCCCGAATATTCATTGTCTCAATTAAGCTAACAAGTTCAAAAGTGTGTTTTAGATAGAATTGAGTAAATTGGTCTCGAATGGATTTCAGAAGTTTCGCGATCCATTTGGCTACTTTTTGTTGTGGCCGAATTTGACATAGACAAAATTGGTTGGAGTGGAAATCCAGGTTTGTGCATTTTTAAAAATCTATATAGCTGTGGAACCTGGGTTCCAATTAAATTTAGAGATTGAAAGGTTACATCATTGAAGAAGCTACCTTCAAATAGTACTTTCAATTTTCTGTTGATAATCTACTCGAAGTCTACCGGGTTGTCGGTTTTTTCTTCCCTTTTGAATCTAGGGATATCAATCAGAATAGATTGCATCTTATTGATGTCGTCAACTCTGTTCATCAAAACTGTTCCCGATCCTTCATCTGGTTGCAACATGATCAATTTGTGGTTACATATAAGCGATCTAAGTGCCCTGATATGTTGATTTGTAAGAAGTCACTTTTGCCGATTGGACGTAGTTCCAAATTGATGTCCCAAAATCAGCAATCGTCGCGTTTATTCGCGTTTGATGTAGGTTGTTGGTTGGAGAATTGTTCATAGAACTCTTCAAAATTTGCATGGGTCTCAACTAAGTTAATCTTTTCAGGTGGAATGCAAAATTCTAAGCCATAAGTTAAGACTTCTATCTGGATCGCAGTCAGTTGATAGGAAGTCAGATTTACCAATTAGATGGGTCCTCAGGGAATTTCGCCTCAATCATGTTGTGCTTAAGTGACTTCTTGAAACAACCACACAGAAACTTCGGTTTTTCTACTAATCATGGCACGAAATTTTCAAACCTTATTCCATATACCAAATTAAGTCGTTCCAATATTAATCACTTCTGGTTGAACATGCTTCGGTGGTTTGTGGGCTCCACTATGTCTTTCTCGAGATGACGGTTTGTAATGCGCCGAAGGTTGCATCTAGATGGACGAGTGTTGTTGGCTTGTAGCTCTTAACAGAAGCGGACAAGAGGGATGTTCCGCTCGAGACAGGAACAGAGGAACTCTGAACACTTAAACGATTTGGCAGTTTCTGACATTCAGCTTTCTTTGATGTCTTGTTCGCTTTCTCATACTGATATATAAATGGTCTGTAGTATACACTCGTAAAGAACCAACAAAATTTTTCTGGACACACATCGTGCGATATCAACCGACTGTCTTCTACATTCAAGCTCTTCTTCAAGTTAAAAGGCCTTCCGCCGACCACACTAGCCGTTGCCTAGTTCAAACCACTATCGCCGAGATGCTTCGTCAAACCTGCCATATCAGCAGGCAGTACTCATTCCAGGTTCAGAGTTATCAACTCTGGAACATCCTACTGGAATCAGTCATGACAGTATCATGAGTTTATGTTTTCAGACACAGTCTTGACGCAAGCATTCAGCTAATCGGATATTTTAACCGATCAAATGGTTTTGGTAAAGTAACTCTGCACTTGACATTTCACAATCGCTTCTATTCAGCTGTTCGTCCTTCATGCTGAAGCGTGATTGTCATGCATTCAATATGCTATGTTCGAAGCCATTATCAGCTAACTAACTATCTATAAATCCCCGTCTAGCCTTTTTTCCAATTTACACTTTTACGGTCGCTGACTTTGCCAATCGGCTTCACCTTAATCGCTGTACTCTTCTTCTCGTATTTTTTCAACATGGTGCAACATAAAACAGATGTACATGAACATTGTCAACTGATTCACATATGTAATCCTGTGCTTTCTACCAATACCATTATTTGCCCACATGAGTTAGTCTGCATCAGTGGGCTGGAACAGTATCAATTTGAACAGTCTGGTAATTCTCGTCGGTCGGTATTGAGAGTGAATATTCTGACTACGAGCTTGAAACTCGAGGCTATGACGGTGTAGTCATCTAGGACCAATCCAGTCCTTGTGTGTGTTTCCCCAGATGAGAACCCTCATTTGGACTAACTCACCATCACTTGGTGTCATCACTGAACTGTCCAACTTTAATTCTCAGCAGACGTACTGTTCCGTTTGATTTCTTGAACTCAAACCTCAGCTCAGTCGACCGTCGAATTCTTGTGTCTTTATCTGCCAACATACCGAGATCGGTCGAATTATGTTGTCAGATGTACTAATGAATGTTGCCTGTGTGGTCGCATAGGGGAATGGCGTGTGTCTGTCTAGGCTCTCATATGCAACCGTTGATTTGGGCTAACAGGATGTTTTTCTGTGGCTGCTCTCCATCGGACAATCCAAACATTACCCACAAGTAAATGTGGCTGAGCGTTTGCATGTGATGATTCAGTCGTGCGTAATGAGAGATCAATAGAACAATGTTGAATACGGCCACCTCGTGAAAACGTGACCGGAATTCTGGCTTCAACCTTGACAAGTATATACACTACTGTAGAGCTTTAACAAGAGCGAAACTCTTGTCTACCACCTCTTTTCAAAAGCGGTTGACTGAAAAGTCTATGGAAATGTTACAGCTGAGATCAGTTGTGAATGATGCCGGAGTTGTGGAGTTGCGAGTATTCCAACACTCGGCGGAATACCTCAACGCGGAGGAGGTACGTCTAAAAACTCACAGCGAGCGGATCGGGGACGGCATGGGCGACCAGATTAGTCATCGCTCGACTGGATCGGACCAACGAGCGAGACATGGCAGGCAAAACAGGATGGACGACCAAATCGGAGGCGCGATTATTCCAACACTCGCAGGAATATCTCGACACGGTCAAAGCCCACAGTGGATAGATGGTGGGCAACACGAGCGACCGGACGAGCTATCGCCTAACGAAATCGGATCAACGAAGGTGAACCCCCCCTCCAAAAAAGAAGGCGCCTATCACACACATAAACCGAGTAGAAGTGCACACGACGCATGAGCGAGTTAGACAATAAAGATTGTACGTCATTGGACGCCTTTTCGCCACAATATTACTCAAAATCCTCCACTGCCTACCTGTAAAGGTTTGTGTGTAGAATGTATGAAAACCCTGGATGCTTCCGTCCGTTAGTGATGCTCAGTACGGAATACGCAAAACCCAGGATCATAAGCCTCTATTTCGGTCCTCTGGGTTACAACTGGAAACTCATTGGGATCATCAAAAGAAATGAAGATAGCTGAACAGTGGTTAGAATAGAAAACCTCCTCACACCTGGAAAGCAGATCGAAAAATCACTGTCGATTTGCCAGAGGCAAATTAGCCATAATATTTGACCCCTTTACTGTGACACTTTAAGCATGCTAATTTTTGCCAGAGCTGGAACGTTTCAAATAGGCGCTAATCTTTGTGGGCCGACTGTTCTAGGGCACGCTGACGGGTGAGCTCGCCATTGACCCCAGATCTCACGTAAGAGCTGTCTTACGCAACAAACAGAAGGCATTTATGATGCGAGAAATGGAAATGCGTCCATCGGAGCTCAATATGGTCACAGTCAACGGCAATCGAGATCTACACCTTTCGCCTACGCAGTAAATTTAGAACCCCCTGGGATGGCTACAGCAAGAGCTATCGTCTCTCGAGGTAGAGACGGATACCATCATTATTACGATTCGCGAAGGAGTTAGCAGATCGTAACTTGCCTATAGCTTGCCACCTTGGTTTCCCATCGATGACCATCTCATAGGCCAACTCCCCACACACAGTCATCCTACCATTGTCACGTTTGATGTTGTGACACTGTGCATCGGACGTGATGTGTTGTTGTTCAACCCGATGTCAAAATGTCGTGATGAGACTCAAACGGACGTGATACAACGAAAGACGATGTTGACAGCGTGCGGATTTCAGATGCAAGCATTTCGCTTGAAACTGTTACTTATGAGGAAAGAATTAAGCAACGCCGAATTCACCCCTTTCTGTTGTGTCCCAGTCCAAGGGGTTTGTTTGACTGGCATCGTGTACATAACATTGAAGACACTTTGATTGAGCATCTGCGCAGGTACCATTATTGTACAGCTTTGGTTACTGTCCTAAATTATATATGGTAAATTTTTCGGTCCGAGCTGTTCTGGTTACCAAGCCACAATTGTCCTCTGCGACAACAAGCCAGCCGTCTGCAATCAAATGCATTCCGATCACACGTGCACGTTACCAACGCAATTGATTACGTGCGCACGCTCAACGAAAACCCTTTTACCGGACTGTCAATCCACTTGAGTAAGGAAGGCTCAACTGTCCCAATTCGGACCGATTGCGTTCAAGATTGTGTGCACGTGGTCGGTTTTTATGTCACTCCGATTGTATCTGAGTCACACCCGTTTGTGTGTGCCTGTACGTGTCAGCGGCTAAGCAATCGTCACGGTATGCATGTCCCACCCTAACCGCTGTACACGGAAGCAAATTGGATTACAGGGCCTGACACTTTATCCACCAGACGACCATGCATTTTTACAGGTAACGATTTCAATTAAACGGAATACTGGAACCACGTGATCAGACGAAGTCTAGGCTTCCTTCCACTGAACCTGACGAATGCCCTATATGAACGTCAAGAATTGAATAGGAGCACATTTAATCTGTATAAGTTACCATGAGAAGACTACTTACTGTTAGCTGTGCACGTCTGATCATAGAAATGACTGCATTCACTGTTCTCTCATGCTATAAGTAAGATATTGCATGTGTGTTCGTGCCGTGCCGTCTCATTCATTAGGCAATCGATTAGTCAACCTTATCTATGTGACGTAATCGAGACACCACCCAAAATAAGCGCGTACCCAATTTGTTTGGGATCTGACACATACACAAGTTACGTGCAGATTTGGGCACCCTGTCAACGGAAAACTAGACGTGCTTTATTATAGTGATTATCTACTAAAATTGCTATGTTAATCTTTAGATATACCTAAAACGCGTTTTGACCACCAGGGGTTATAATGTTCTCTTTAGCTAATATTGAGTGACTTCACTTTGACTGTGATGGCTGTCCTTC
>LUCH01001591.1:15591-116127 GCA_013368495.1 Paragonimus heterotremus
ACCTGGGCTGTTCTCTAATCCGTACTTGGCCATCACATTCCAGACATATTGAAAGCCGATGTGCATGCCACTGTCGCTCAGTTAGTCGCGACGACCGTCGGGAGATTTGGATATTCCACGCCCAACGGGATCCATCATTATTGTTGAATACGGTGAGCCTTTGGCCTCGCGCCTATGACGATTCCAGTCAACTCAACCGAGGAAACAGACGACGCCGATCTACATCCACACACAACTGTCAATTTCTCCTAACGTTTTCACGTGTGCTATATATGCTCGGTGACATGTGCCGTCACCATATGCACGTTCATTCCGTGAATTCAGACTGTAAACGCGAAGTTACATGTGTTTACAGAGTAAAACCAGCGTTTACCGAGCTATATGGTGTGTCTGATATGAGAACTAATCCACGATCAACAAAAGCCTTCGTGACAACCGTTTGACGAACAATAGCACAGGCGCAGTCACGATCAAGACTTCATCAACAGAGTCGTTATAACAGACGCGTTCGGGATTCCTGCATACATTGCGTAGTCTTCTGCGATTAGCAAACGACGATGACGTCAGATGTCTATAGTTGTTTTGTTGTATTTTCTGACTCAGACAATTTCCGACTGAGTGCTTGCGTCCGTTTGTTTTAGGGAACAGTTTGTAATAAACAGTGAGAAACCTTATTGTTCATCTTGTTCGAAACAGGTATTGTTTGGTTTCAGTAAGCACAACATTTTTTAACTTTTGCATGGGATGTGATCGAAGTCACTATTTCGCGAGGACTGCATGAGAAGTTGGAATTCTATGAGGTACGTGAATGAGGACCCTTTATGTTGCACTCTGCCTCTTCAGGGCATGGTATCAAACGATCGTTCCAGTGCTACTCCATTACCCAGGTTGGTCAGCATTCCGCGTCATTCTTTTCCGACTTCTCTGGTTAGTTTCATTCTTCTTTTCACCAGTCGTCTGCACTATCTTTGTTGTAGTAGAAATCCGGTCTGCTCATGATGGTGCTGTCAGCTTTGGTCAACTGAAACGCTGGTGTATTGTCTAAGCCACATTAATGTTTGCAGTTTAGACAGAAAGGTCCTGTAGAGTACCTACTTGTCTGTCACACATTATTTGCAATCGTTCAATTCTTTTTGTACGCTTTGAGTTGTAATCCACTGTGTGTGTGTCAAAGCATCCTTTTGGAAAAACACAAATACCCGAAAATAACTAACGTGTTCGAACACACGAAACATGCTCCGTACTTTCTTTTCATTCCACTGCGTTGTCGCTTCGTTTGACTGCTCGAGTGCTATTAGGTTGAAGCTACTGCCTTCAATAAACCAACTGAACATGATTTGAATCAGCAGTAGAAATTTGGGGGATTTGCATTATTTCAATTTGAACACCACTCACACTTGATCGCAGCCTTCGCATTTAGATTAGCCCTTCGCCTAACCCCCTTCGACAGAAGGCACAAGACTCGAGTTTCGCTTTAGTTGAGACATCAGTAGTGAACATCCCTTTCTGGACGGGAATTTGTGCCGTTTACCTGATTTTTGCACCATATTAACCGGTAATCTAGCCAATTTTAATTACATTATGTCATTAAAGAGTGAATGGTAATTTGAAATGTCTGTTGAATTGCGTCCGCAGTGGAGATATTAATTCGTAGAGAACTATGAAGAAAGTTGGAAAGGCTTATGAAAGTCTGAATCTGTGTTGATCGGTTTGGAAATTCGGAAGTTTGTTTCAGATTCAGAGCTACGATAATAACAACTGTGAAAGAGGAAGTGGGAGGATAATGGGCAGAATAGAGACTTGACCACTGCCTATCAAACACACAACACTGCTAACTGAGGCGAACAGCAGCTAGCTTGCAACAACAGTGAGACATTATGAGTATTCTCCTTCTACTGAAATGATACTGATGGGCAATTTATCCCAGTACTGGATTTGTTGTGCCCGGATGTGTGCATAAGGTTTGCGCTTGACTTTAACTATCGATGACCCCGTTGTGACGGGATATACTGTGTTGTTTCATATTGGGTACACTCGGCTGGTGAAGGAATGTTCTTCGCAAGTCAAGAGACTCATTCATTGTTACAGCATTAGTACATTATTCAAAAGATGGTGTAAGCGAATTTGCTGAGAGGTGTTAAGATTGATATGGTGTCTGATATTTGAAAACCAAATCTACAAGTGTAGTGAGCATGGGCGATCGTAATATGCTACACACACGACCACTATTCAGTAGTAGGACCAGGGCATAGATTTTAACATCGAAGTAGTAGTAGGATAAGTTCAGGAAGAAACATCGGAGTGTAACATCGCCTAAGATGGTCCTTGCTACGTCTGGCATCTGTGGTAACCAAGACGGTCTGGGCCGAGTACTGTATGCAAATGAGTGTTTTTATTTGTTGTTATATTGAAACGTATAACCTATGTGTTGCTTTCTCGAGTAAATAACCCTTGTGCTATCCGCATTTTCAGCTCACAACATAGGTATAAGTGATCATGAGCACACATTTATCGAGAGGTACCTTCTTACAACAGACCAGTAAGGGAGACAATGCGGAAATAACTGAACTACTTACAATCAATGGTAAGTTCGTCTCTTCAGGGGAAACCTCCCATAAACTATTGACGTTATACCGAATTATCACACTGCTGGTTGAATGCATAGCAGGACCAAGTTGTTGAAAGCATGTGCTGCTCAAAACTCTTATTGTGAATTTGCTTCGAACTGAACAGTTTCTCTTCTTCAAATACCTGTACAGAGTTGGTCCACAAACGGTGGGGAGCAGAGTAAACGAATGACAGTCACATGCGGGCTCAATTGAGAAAACGATGTCCCGACGCATAATTACTGTTCATCACTGACCAGTTGAGTGATCAGCCCCAATGAACAAACAAAAACGGATTTATTTAGTGTAGTCAAGTGAGTAAATGCGTGTTGTCCTGAATAAACTATGACATGGGATAACTTCACTGGTTTGCGTATAATGTAGATCCTGAGACGGAATTTGATGTAGCAATAGTCAACGACACTCTGAGTATGAGTAGGCAAGTAACGTGATCCACAAATTTCTCACAGAACAAGAGGACAGGGAGAACAGTGGGAGATAAACTGGAACTAATTGCAACCGGTGATTAGCTTCATTTTTAAACAGATACCTCCCAGCAAATATTGACGAAACAAAGTAGATATTGTAATATGCAAGGCGGCTGTTTACACACTGATTGTCCGTTACACATACAGACCAACTCTGGAGCAATATGGAGACACTGGGAGACAGCGTTCTTCCGAAGTAGAGGTTCCAACAACAGTTCTGTAAAAGGAAACAACAAGAAACAAACATGAACCAAAGGCCCAGTAAGCCATGCACACGACTTACACAAACAAAAACCAAAACGGCGCCGACAACACAGCAGCACGCCCCGTCACCAATTCAAATTTAGCTAGTGCGTGCCTGCTGGTTTCGATCGCACCTTACAGAGATATATAGTGTGCATCCGGTTTTCATCGTGGGTCGTCTGGCTAGCTCATTATGAGTCACCGGTTGACACATATTCACGGTAGTTAACCGCATCTATTGTTCATTATTGTCTTGATCAGCCACAGTATTGGAATGCGCGTGATTGCGGCTAGCCTGTTTTCAAGTGTACTGTGCTCCCATCATGCTCATGTAACACTCACATGAGGCGGTTCGTCTCGCCTGAAATCAGATCTTGGTCCCCTAAAGCCAAAATGGCCTTGTAATGGTTTACCATCTACCCGAACACTACTGACTCGGAGTATGGGACCTTGGTCGATCGATCGACCGATTACTTTGTGTGTTTCAGCCATGCCTTCAATTGTCATGAATGTCATCGTGCTGTTACCCGGATGCCTACTGTCCTAACACCTGAATGAGGGCTTGCATGATTTATCCAGCCCTATAGACGAAGACAACGGAAGCCCATGACCATTCGAGTAGAATGTTCCGGTAAACGGAATGCCGGTTTTCCAGAGGTGTTGCTCATTTGCGTTCTACATAGTTCGAACATACGCACAGGTTCAGTATTCATCGCGTACGTGTTAACTTGCGACTCCATCAGCCTGACAACTGAGTACAAGCGAGTTAACTTCGTTTACCCTCTGTACCGGGTGCGTCCGTGTTCTCTTACCCCGGCCGTGATAACCAACACTTGTGTCTGTCAGCCCATGTGCACATTAACTGGGCGTCCACGTCTGCTGTTGAAACCCAGAAAACCCTCTTGAAACAGTCTAAGCTGACAGTGATGCAGGCGCAAGTGTTACCGAAACAGGAAAAGTTATAGCTTACCGTACACCCACTGCAATGACACGGACTTAATCGGACTCCCTGCTCTGAACAGAGATGACAATTAGTCAAACTTGATTTTTATCTGTTTCGGATAACCATGACTATTAGTAAACATCGTTCACTTCCGTGTGTTCGAAACATGCCGGTCAGAATGTGCTGCTGTTGTGTCAAGCCTCAGATGTAAACCAGAGAATCAGCTCATACGTTATGCTGTCTCATCGGTTCCGTCAAGACAACTTGATTTAGTTCATAAGGTTTAACGCAGTGAGTGAGAGCATAATTGAGGTTGTAAAGTACATTCTCGACGGAGTTACTTCAAATATAGATAAACAATGAAATAAGATGTTAACTTTGTGTGTACGTTTTCATTTGTGTTGAAACAAGCCTAAGAAAAGTACTTCAAAGTGATTTCAAAGTTATCTATTACAAGTGACTCGTAAAGTTACGCTTTTCTCAATCCGTTGATTAACTACTGAAACTGTTCAGCAGAAATCAAAGCCAGTATACCGGTCTTGAGAAATTTATTGCGTATATCATTGGCATGGCGCCGAATGTAGCTTGTTAGGATCGAATCGGAAAAGTCTGTACAGAACACGCATACATAACAAAGCGGACTAATGTGTGGTTCCACAGTAAGACGGAAACGTATCCAAAGATCCTCAACCTCATATCGCACCTACCCACCTATAACGCTTAAGTCTATCACGCATACCACCCAGATCAGTCTCATCAAAGCATTGGGGAATTACAGAAATTACTACAACGCAGTCAATTGAAGACCTCAAGTCTTATTCACCCGTATGTGCAACCGTACTGGGTAGAATGTTAGACAACCTGCCAGTCAGGATGTTGTCGAAACGTGTTCACGACAATCTGGTCAGGATCGATTGCAGATAGGATTCGTAAAGCCTCACTGCCCCAGGTGAGACTCGAACTCATGGCCGTCAGACTATGAGACTGACGCGCTAACCGACTGCGCCAACGTGGCAGGCTGGTCGGTAGATAGGCAATGAGTATTCGAGCACGGTCGCCTGAGTTACTTTGTTTAAATGTGTTTTGCTGCGTTGTACGCTAACAAACTGCACTCCTCTATTTGAAAATTACTGCGAAATTGGGTGAAATAGCACAAATGGTGAAGCGCCAAACTCACAATTAACATGAACGAAGTTAATAACTGACTTATTCAAACAACTGCGCCGGTCAGTAGTTAAACGGTGAACTCGTGTGGATCACTAAAACCAATCGTCATGATGGATATCAACGATTGTAGTGAGGAAAAGAGACCATACGATATTACTCACACCACTGCTATTCAGTAGTGGGGTCAGAGCATAGATTTTGACATTGGAGTAGCCATAGGAAAAATACAAAAGGAAACACGAAGCAAAGTAAAGGAACTGATCGTTAGCGCCTGTGGCAACCGTGACGTTCTGGGACCAGTACCGTACGCAGATACTTGTTCTATTTGTTGTCATGTTGAAACCGTTGCGCCATCCACGTTCTTGGCTCACAACACGATGAAGCGACCGAGAACTGTTGGGTAAACAAGGTCACTCAAATGAATTTCATGTTGTAATCTGTGCACGAGTTGTCTTTAATCATCTGCAGGGTGAGAGGTTAGCCTAGTTAATTTCAAAACCTGATCGAACAACTTACACATGCACATGCATGCACATATTCGGGTATTGTAGAAACAAGGTCCAGTTGCCTGGTCTGTTACTAGAAATATACGGTTCACTGCCTTCGTTTAGAATCCTTCAACTTGGTCAATCGAGCGAAATGACGAAAAAACACTGGTACAATGATTTGAATCCTACAGGTATAACAGCATGACACTGATGGTCGGGTTTGTTATTACACTATGGAGCCAGGCTGGGTGATGCTTATGAACCAGTTTATAAGAGCGTCTAGTCATTGCTGGAGTTAAGGTGAACCTGACCCGTTCATGATATCATTCATCTCTATGAGTACAGCCACGTATTTCGTGTGAATGTGTAAAAGCTTCTTGTAGCCATATACATCACCGACTTGGAGTCCCTATGTCCGTTTTTGTTTGTTTGCCATATTCCAGAGTATGCGGACCAATTGGAATTGGGCTCAATTAGCGCTATTCGTCCACCTTTGTTCGATTAAGTTGTTCATGTTCAATAGGGTTCAGCTATAACAACCGTCGATAGGGTCTTCTTTGATTTTGTAGTAAAAACCCACAGAAACGCTCACGATCATTTTGTAGTAATAACAGGTTGATTTCGGAAGGGCACATCTGAAGAGGATCGAAACGTTGACACAGAAACTGACTATGCACGCTCCCGCTTCCAAAACCATTACGCAATCGCACCCACTGGTCAAATCTACTGGAAACCCAATCTCGGATTTCTATTTTGATCAGTCCCTTCGGGTCCATTTCGATATCTATTGCAGTGGAGTTCAGCGATCGTAATATACTACTGACACCGCGGCTATTCAGTAGCAGGTGCAGGGCATATTTTTTGACAACGTACAAGCCACAAGAAGACTGCAAGAAGGATCATCGAGGTACAGCATCACCCATAACAGTCCCTGCTACTCAGTGGAACTGAGCACTGATATTTGTGGTAGCCGAGACTGTCTGAGGCCAAATACTGCGTGCAAATGAGTGGTTTTGTGACAGGTTTGGTTTACATGCTTAACCCGTGTATTGCTTTGTCGAATAAATAACCCTCGTGCCATCCGCGTTCTTGGATCATAACACTAGTATTGAAAAATTGACAACATATTCGAAGTTTACCTGGCCGCTACCGATGATGCCCAACGTTTCCGGCTGTCACTGTGCAAACCGGGTATTCTGGAGTTCGAGCGCCACACAAACTTCATTCTGCCAAAGAACGCTCGCGATGTCCATTTTAGTCAGACGATCCAGTGTCTTAGTCAACTGTTCAGTGAACCATCATCCTTGTTTAACATCCAATATCAGCGATTTAAATGGGATACTAGTCAATCCGTTGGTTCAGTCATCAATGTCGGAAACGTCAGTCGACAATTTGAGCGCTCCAAACTGTCCGCCGTGACCAATGATCGATTTCCAAAGTTAAATCAAACTCAGTTGCGACATCCTGGTGATCGGGCGGTTGTCAAATCCTTTAAGGTCTTCCGGTATCCAAACTGCACGCTCTGGATAGCTTCGCCATGGTGAATCGCGGCCAATCAATCAGGAGCGAACTCCGAAGCCACCTGTTGGCAACGTGAAGATAGGTATTACGTACTTTTGTATCCATGTCATGAACACAAGTGTCAGAAATGCAATCGTCGAAATCAGAAGGAAGAACACCGCTGCACAAACAAACTATTAATATCAGAGCCCAGGTTTAAGTCCCGCAGTCGACGACTCTAGAAACCTGTCCACCACTCAAACTCTATCTTTGCCACATTCCTGGTCAACCATACTTTCACTCGGAAGTGTATTACTTTGACTGTCAATGACACTGCCGTTCAGCGAAAGCTGAACACCGCCTCAGACATCACACTCATTTCAAGGAGGGTAGGGAACAAGGTAAACCGATCTACCGTGAATCCAACCACCCCTAATGTCCTGGTGTGTCCAATCGAATGCAAGTGGACCAAGCAGTTGACTAATCAGATTGCCATGACCTTCAAGCGATCGATGACATATGCGGACAAAGGTTACCCGTGCTATATAAACTGACAGTTTTCCGTAATGTATCGTGAATCGGTTGCTCTAATACAGCTTACTTAATACTGGTATATTCCGTCGTTCTTGAAAACAACACGTCCCTAACACCTCAGGTGGCACCTTGAGACTATCCGAAATACGCTCCTGTGGGATCATTTTCAGCGACGCCCATTTTAAAGACTGTTGACATCTCGCGGATCGGCCAGAGCTAGACTTGCTAGGGTTTGACTGCAGTGACAAGATAAATATATTGCAGACTTCTATCAGTCGCACAATGAACAGTGTACCGAGTGGTGATAACTAAGTGATGTCACATCACATCACCAACTCTTCTAATGCCGTCAACAAGCTTCATCCAACGCACTACAGTTTTCCGGGAGTCTTTGTGTGGCTTGTCTACTGTGTTGAAGGTAAAAACAATTCTCCATTAGCAATCTAATCGATGCATTCTCTGTCTATTGCATTAAGGCCGGATTTGTTTATCAAACGTCAGACTCGAAGAGACACGCTCATATCATGCAATAAAATTAATCTTATTCATGTGTACAACCATCCACTTAAAATTTCGTTAGTTTACCTCTGATACGGTCTGTTGTTCGCAACAGTGAATTACGCTTCCTAGATATAAGTACTTTGTGATCTACCACAGTAACATGCTGAAAATTATCGTCAAAATGCCATTCGAAATCTTTGTTTTAACGTAACGCTCACTGGCTGCTCGCTGTACAGACCAGTTGTTTCAATCCGATCAATAACAGAAGAAGGAGGAAAAAATGAATTTGAAGTTGTCCTGTATTCAAACGGGCCCACTGAGGCACGCACGCTTCTGTTCGCCTTGTTACTCGTAACGAGACTTGAAAACCAATCCTGACAACATAAGGTCATATCACTGACCGGTAAATTGAAAGCCACCAAAAACGGTTACCACCAGACGGTTGTCTGGTGTAATTTACCCCGGTCAGCAAAGCAACTTGTTATTTGCCGATTTATCATCAGGCAGCAAATCAAGTGAGATTTGCATAGCAACCTCAACGCCCACACGCACCGTGTTAGATGGTTCTCGTACTGGAATCGAAATACACTGGGTGGAGTGCTCTCTATAACATTAGTAATCTCAAATTTAAATTTTGGATGTGGAGTTGTGTTACTAAACCGCGGCGCTTCCAGAACATTTGTTAAATTGCTCCAGGCGATTTTGGGTATTTCACTCAGTAACGCGTATTCGACAATTCCAATAACGCTTATTCAGATGGTCGGGTTAATGGGATTATCTTCCAAGTCAAAAAACGTCAGAAAAGACGATCAAAAGGATTAGAATTCATACGGTACTGTTTAATAAAAGTACAACAAAGGTACTGTCCCACACTGAATGTGAATCAACCTGGTATACAAACTGTCCAGCAAAGCAGCTCAAAATGGGGCAGCTAAGCACATGTTCACAAACAGCCACCAGTCAACGGGAAATGACCTCATGAAAACACGCGGGTGCAGATGAAGATGAGAACGTGTCAACAACACCAAGGAGGAAGTTTTACCAGATAGACGATGATAGTTGTAAGAAGGAAGAATTAAACATTTTATGTGTAATTAAGGTACAAAGTTTGTTATGATCGTTTGCTGCACACAGCAAAGAGATAAAGACAGATTATGGATAGGCTTTCTACAACCAAAGCAAACACATATCTACGGGTTCATCGTTCCGCATCATACCAGACCAAAGACGACAAACATACCAGACGAACTTCAACAAATCCAACAACACTCATTATACCTTTGTGATTACTATACGTCCCAGTTGATGATGGAACACAGGTTTCATGTCAGGGAACTGACGCGTTAACCGTCGACAACAACACAGCATGACGATCGACACAATATTCACCAATGAAATGTGTTGTAGGCTTGCGTGCTGACCAGCTGCACTCCTAAGATTGCTGAAATACTTCTAAGTGATTATAAGATAAAATTAGACAACAGAGACAGTGAGAAATCAAAAAACAAAAGTAACGTCCTAAGGGGAGTCAGGTCAAGTTGAAATAATAAAAATCGTCCAAATACTAATCAGTAATTTATTGCTGATATGTGGTGGGGACAGTAGTTAGAGTCAATGGATATCAATTTGATAGGATGTCCCATTCTCCAGCTACCCGAATAAAGAAGATGCGGCAGGTATTGTGCCGCTTTTCGACGGGATTGAGTAACCTGAAACATATTCAAACCCGAATAAGACTCAACGATCAGATATGCCAAGTCAGTCGCACCTAATACGATGACAGTGACGGAGTCTTAACACGTCTCGGTAAATTTGTTTGCCTAAACCCCAATACAAGTTTATGTGACTAAGGGAGCTGCAAGCAACTGTGAGTGATTGTAATGTTAGACAAATTGAAAGCGGTTCACCCAAATGTGTCATCCGGGAGAACTTATAATGTGGTTGTTGACGTATGGCATTACAAACGAGTGATAGTCTCCACATAATTGGTTACACTTGGTTCGGGACATTGACTAAGTGTTGAGTCACAATATCAGTGAATTGATCATGGTCAAATGTCCGTGTGGTTAGTCAGATGATGATTGAACTGTGACCAGGATATTTGCAAGAATTCAGCTATCATGTGACATTACAGTTCAGGGATGAGTAATCTGATTCCAATTGATTTGGTGTTCGCCAAAATGCGCTCGAGGGCTGTCTTTGGTTGTGTGATAGTAACTCTGGAGACAACTCGGAAGTCGTCTGTGGTGGACAGCTATGGGTATGCGCTAGACCCTCTTCCACTAACAATTTAAAACGACATCTAACTGGAGAAAGCAGTGGAATTTGGAAACAAACCGTATATTACCTGCAATGTTTGGAAATGTGATAAGTAGTTAGTTCTGGCCTAGTCTGGGACCAACAGCAGTAACCAAGAGGAAAAAGAAAAGAAGTTTGAGGTGGGAACAGCCTACTCGGCGGAACTCAAAAGCGCGCCGAGCGAACAGTGTGTAGAACATTCAAGTGCGTTGAACAACGCTCGAAAATGTTCGGGTTAAACGATTTCGAAGAATGAAATAGTAATTGATTCCTTAAGAAAACGACAAATATTCGTTGCGTGCAATTAGTTGCCCGACGAAGAAAGTGGCAGTGAGTTCATATCATGCCTCCTGTAACAGGCGTACACAGAATCATGTGTACAGAACAGACAAGCGGAAAAAACACGGTTGTAACCGGGATCCTTAGAGAAGCCACACGGTCGCTAGTCACTACACATCGATGGTGTCTAAGGTGGCGCTTATAATAGGCTTTCAGTAGTCGGTTCTGATTCTGGCCAGAGGAAGTTCCCGCCTCTTGGTGACAAGTACTTAATCACACTATGAACGTATTCTATCACTCAACAGCAACATGAAACCAAACACACTAGCATTGAGTGATTGTGGACCGGTAGCTTGTTTCTCAGGTTCAGTCCTGACATCCACACTGTACGGAACTAGGTCTGACTCAGCGATATACATGATGAACGAAACTCAACAGACTTGGCAACGTTCAATACTGTGTGCATGACTCATACAACTGACTCTGTGACTATATCAGTTGACGTTGAGAGCTCTGCTTCAATCTATCAACACTTCGTTATTGCTAGTGCAAGTCTGTGTGAGAATAATTACTTCGTTTACTGCAGTGGGACTTTGAGTACAATTGCGTTCGTCATAATGAACTTTAGTACTCGCCTTATTTTAGTGAGACATTTTGGAGTCAGATTTGTTCTCTTCATCACATCCATTTGCTTATTGAAGTCGCATCCGATTTAAAGGCGACATAATACTTTTCAATGCAGACGAAGCCGCTCTCATCTAACCGCCCAATTTAACTTGTGTTCGTTTGTTTCATGTCATTTTCATGGTGTAGATAATAAGTGTTGTGTCCTACTTCATAGCAAAATGTTTTTGTATTGGCCTTCTACTTTGAATTAGAAGAATGTGTAACGCTAACATATTTTATGTGGATATTTTCGTATTGGTTGAATAGTCGAGTATGACGAAATTAAGCGTTATTACCGTGATTGTGTTATTTGGAACTGCACGACGCGAATCTGTGTGTTCAGCCTTGAATATTAAAATGTTCATTGACCCATGACCGACAATGTGCAACCGAACCCACGTACAAACTAAATCCGATTACTACAATAATCATTGGCACTCCTTGAACGGGCAAAGTTAAAGTAGTTTCATGTCAAACACCTTCAACAATCTGTCACATCCTTTGTGTTCCTCTACACGTTTTGGTCTTTCCATCTTGAAAGGAAACACTAAACTCAAGGTGTGAATTTATTAGAGCTCATCCGCAATATGGTTTCAACTTCGGATCGGAATGTAAGTTTCGATCATCACGCTTCTGAGGCCAGTGTGCTAAACATAACACGAATTATTTCACAATAGATATGACCAAAAGCTCATATCCGAACAGTCACAATGCTGTGTTCTCGGTATCCATCCTCCCCAATCAGTTCGAAAAGGCTAGCAGAATGACTTAGCTGAATGTGAAGAATGTGATGAAGTAATGGTTTTTTTAATAAATAGAAACACTCCATACACTACAGTAAGTAACCCTGTGGTCCAGGTTCCCCAGTTAGGTTTAAGTAATCGACCTCATTGAACCAGCCACATATTTAATGTTGTCAGACGGAAAAAGACCAAGAATGACTTCTAAATCGAGAGTCTCAAATGCAGTGTAGAAATCAGAATGACGGTTTTTAGAAAGTTTTATAACATTTGTTGGGGAAAAATTAAAACGTACAGACCAAAGATTTCAGTGGATTGAGAACCCACCGGGTTATTTGCTAACCAAACCGTTTTGAGGGGAGAACATCGGAGAATTTACGATTAATATAACATTTAGTCACATATTATGATTCGTCAAAAAAAAGTCAGTTGAACTGGAAGTGAAAGTAGACATTTTAACTGTTAGAAGGAACTGTCACTCGTAAAAAGTAAGAACAGAACAGAAGAAGTGACCTCAAAAATAAGAGCCCTATAGATGTTCAAAATACAACCAGCAAGAAGCTAGATTGAAATCTCAAACGGACTTGTTGGCTGGATGACCTTCGGGAGGTACATCGCCGCCTCCGAACGCTGAAAACCATGAATGAAGTGGCCATTTGATAAAGCGTGAGGATTTCATATAGGCACTGATTTGCGGCAGTTGCTGGAAAATGAATCAAATATTTACACATCACACCCAACAAAATGCACACATCAAATGACTCATTAATTTCCTCTACGATAACAAAACGTGCTTCTTAATATAAAATGGAGATTATTGAAGATAAAAACATAGGGGAGGTTTTGAACACGTTGTATCATCGGTACAAAGTGAAAATAATGAGAAATTCAATCGAATAACACATGCTGATAGTTGATATTTAGAGGCCTAAAGTAACTTAGAAATATAAACGTTAGCATCAGTTTTTTAAGTACTAATGTTTTATCTTCAGGTTGAATAAGGCCACCCTGTAGGATCTTTCATCAGCTGTGGCGTGTAACCGAGTTATTGATTGATAGATGCATGACAAATACTTCGCACATTGGTCAAATCCTTGGGAGTAACCGAGCGTGCAAAGGTTAGAATACAGTTCATTCACTCTCGACCACCAAACTATTTCGCTGCTATAATTGATTAAGTGGATGTGATATAATTATTCTTGCAAATGTGAAAGAGCAGTGGCAAATTTACAACTCAAATCATAAACCAATGGTGCAGTCCTACGATCACAGTGATAAACACATACACACACATTCATACCGTCGACTAAACAGCATTGATAAGACAGTCTGAAACACTTTCAATTACGTTCTGTCTGTGTCTGGTTTCAAAGATATCGGTGACTTCAGCAGTGGCCGACGCTTAATTACTTGTTAGTGTCAACTTAAGCGTCTATAATATCGACATTCCCTAATTAGCTCCCTGTACCGAGGACCATGTTGGAGTTCGACAATATTCAACTTTGCAATGTGATTTTAACACGAGACTGGATCGAGTGCCAATGCGATTTGAGTTAATTTCAATGCTGTCAGCTAGGTTGTTCACTTCTACCAAACACCGCTGTCAACAATTTGACCATATATGCTATCTCTCCATACAGTCACCTCGATGATCGCGCCTACTTAGCCAATACTCTACAGTTCCCGTCTATACTGCGCAGCTAAGCGGCACCTCCAAAAGAACACCCAGTTCCACTAAAGCCGAACTGCTCGATTAGCCCCTGTCGTCCTCACTCGATTTGACTGGTGGTGTGAATTGTAGTAGATGCAAAGCTAAGGCCGGAGTGATATGATTAGTAGAGCTGTACTAAACCCCATAGGTGATGAAGCTGAGTGGGTCACTCGCTTGTGTGAGAACGTGCACCTGTATACAGATACGAAGACCAGGCACAGCGTGTGAAATCTCACAAATAAACATAGTAATACGAATTGTAATCAGATCTGTACAGCCTTGTATACAAAGACGAAAGAGAGTGGAAAAAGGGGGCATCCAACCGAGTGATGTTGCAGTCCTCGGTAAAGTAAACAAAACAAATTCTAACCAAACTGTCGACAGTGGTTGTTGTGCGTTTGAGGACAAGGTTACTTAGGTACAACAATAAGACGAAGACACAATATTCATAAAGTTGGTATGAATACAGTTCTACAAATGCAAAGTGCATAAGATATCTCACGATCATCACAAAACTTCACAGAAAACAAATTATTCAATGACAACTCCAAGATCGTTAACAGTATCACGAACCAGCTTCCTTCAGGTTGCCGCCGGTGATCAAGTCTGTTGCCACGGAAACCGGAAACTTATGCAAACGCTGTAGGGATTGAGTTTTCCTATCAAAAACCAAGCGTCGACGTTGAACAAACTGATCGCAACTTTAACAGGATAAAGGTTAATCCCTTCTCAGCTGCCAGTAAGTTTTTTCCACTGTTCCCCCTATTTCACACAAAAGCACAGTTGTTCTCAAATAACTTACAGCTTGAAGTTTGGACCTAATGACTTATCGTCGATTGTTCTTATGGAATATGAGAAACTGTTGTGCCAAACTCTAGATGAATCATTTAATCAGTAGTTCACACAACGCAGAGTTGCTGACTGTTGGGGGACAGTACGCATCACATAGATTCCCAAAATAGGACTGCCAAATTTCCTCTATTCTCATAAACATCTGATGCGATGAAAGTTTTTGAAAGGTCATTTTCGCATGAATGGAAGCTCAGATAAACAACCCGAAATTCCAGTCAGTTTGTCTGTCGTAGTAACCCCTTCATCCTTGGATGTTACCGCCTGTCTAGCTTATTCGATTTTGCCATCGCTTGATGAAAAGCCGAGTGTTGTCTGCAGACATCACTTAGACTAGAATGATGTGAATGGAAACAGTGATAACGGAACACTATTTTAAGTCTTCAAAGAAGCAGAAGTGCGAACTACTACTGTCCAGATTTTATGCGATAACCTTACGACTGAAATCTACTTCAGTTAACAAACCTCGTGATCAGTCACCACCTGCTCTGATATTCTACAAGATATATCCTCTGTTCCCACTTTATATCGTGGCCACGCCAATTGACGTTCACACAGTTATAATCAAATAGGTATATGATGCAACACTGAACATCGAACGCTCAAACGGATTTTTCTTCTCACCCCGCCGAATGGCTCATCCGAATCAGCTGGTTGGTTAGAATCCAGCAGCTTATCTCAACTTAAACGAATGTGCTGACTTAATGCTTTCGTCTACTAAAACGATTCAAGCTGAGAAACTATATAATGAATGCTCCCCCATTCATGCAGATAATGAGCCGTTACCTCAATTACCTTCCGTTAACTACCTGCGACTACTTTGACTAACGACATAACGTGATCACTTAATTTTACTGAGGTTTTCACTAACTTCCGAGAGCTCCCATACTGTATCCCCCTCCCATACTACTTGGCTAACCGATTGAATTAGGCTTGCATGCCCTCCCGTAGATTCTGTTGTTCAACAGCTGTATACACTGGCTTGTTTTCAAAGGAATGTACTTCGTCATATTCCAAAACACTTATCCCGTTGAAGTGGTATTGTCTGTAATTAATTCACTGGTTTTACCGTTACTCTTGATTTCATAATATGCTAACATTTTTTAACAAAAATCCTACCCGACACAACCCATCCTCTTTAATATAATATCTATAAGTGTATTTTTGCATCTTTCACCAAATCCTGATAAAAACAATTGTTTTCGTGACTTCTACGCGAACGAAGCTTTTTAATTCTTGAACTAATCACAAGCCTTAATCAACCTGGCCTTTACACAGTTGACGATGGCTGCAATAAGTCTCTAATGTTCTTCGGACTTTCATGATTAGTATTATGGTTATTTTGTAATTTTGATGCACTTAGTCAATTGTCTTCCATTTTCTGACAGCGAGAACATGTAAAATATTCATAATTTACCTCTCAGGGTGTGTGATGCATATTACTGACCTGACTCGATAGTTTCGTCTCTTCCCATTCAGTTTCAGGCCTCCCTCGTTCCTTGTTTAGACTTAAAATGCGAATTAACATAGATGCCTTCAACGTTCGCACGCTAAAACAGACAGGTCAACTGGTCACTCTTGCATGAACGTTAGACTCGTTGCATGTTAATGTCCGCTGTATCTCGGAGACTAGAATCCAGGACAGAAGTCAGCGTATGGAACTAACAGCACCCGCATTGTCTACCCGATACTGGTTATACACTTCGGGTGACTCCACAGCCGCTGTTACAGGTCAAGCTCGAGTAGGTATAGTCCTTAGCTCGACGGCTACAGCCGCACTGATAGATTGGATTTCTGTTAACAGTAGACTGTGCTGTCCGCCTGGCAGGTTCTGTTAAGGCCAACTCTAGACGGAAGACTTTCAGAAATTTATTCTTTGGGTGTGCTTACGCTCCTACTGACTGTAGTGACGTCGGCGTCAACGACGCATTTTACTCGGATCTGGCCGCTCTCCTTCGGTCGACACGTGGCTCAGATATAATCGTTTTGGCCGGAGATGTGAATGCCGAAGTCGACCGCCTTGCTGAAGCCGAACCTCATTTGGATGGCAGGTTTGGGATAGTGTCACACCGATAAGATAATGGCGGGTGATTTTTGCGGCTGTGCGCTGAGCATAATCTATTTTTAGCCACCACTAGTTTTAGGCATCGTTTACGTCATTGCCACACTTGGCGCCCGCCTCCTCCGAATCAGGTATGGTCTCAGATAGACCACATAGCTGTTAGTTATAGGTGGCAAGGTTACATCCAAGACTGTCGTTCATATTGGAGCACGTACCTGGACTCAGACCATGCACTGGTATTTTATCGTTTTGTTCTTGCTTCTGATGGGCAACTACCCCACTGACAGTAACGATTGGCTGTTGAGAAACAGGCTTTATCATCGGTAAATCATAGGTAGCAAACCAGCTTAGAAAGCTGACTTAGTAGTTCTCACTCCGATAATCCTAATAGCTGCTGGACATAAATCTCATCAGCTATTCAGAAAGCAGGTACTGTAGTATGCGGCATAGGGGAACATGGGCTAAACAAACATTGGATTTCAGAGAAATCCCTGGAGTTGTTAGAAACCAAACGGAAGATTCTTCCTAGTAGTTCACATAACAAGTCTAGAAAAGACATACCTAGGAAAGTGAAACGTATTCTAAAGGGTGGTCGTTAGGCTCGGTTAATGGAAAAAGTTGAGGAAATGGAGATCGCTTTTGCCTCAGGGAACACGGGTAAACTCTAAGTTGATCCGTGCTACTGGTCCCAGGCGACCGTCTGTTAGTGAAGCTATCAGCTAGGCAGATGGCACACTAATATATAATAAGTCCAGAAGGTTAGAATGTTGGGCGAAACAATTTGAAGGGCAATTTAGCTGGCCTCGTGCTTCTACCCTGCTGCCGCCATAAACTTGTGATGTAACGCCGTGGTCCATAGATTTAGAATCATACACTGAGACTGAGGTTCGCAAATGCATCTCGGCTCTCAACCGTAAAAAGTCTGCTGGTCCAGATTATTTCGTGCCGGTGGAGGGGTGTTAGTTGTGGCCTTGACTCAGTTGTTTTAAGTTGTGTGGACGACGAAGCCCATCCCTCCGTGCTGGGGTCACCAGATAATACTTCCCATATTCAAGAAAGGAACCCGGGGCTCTTGCGCAAACCAGAGGGGAATTAGTTTGATCCCAGTCAATTAAAGGGTTCTGGCATTCAGCATGCTTCGTCGACTCATTGCAGTTCGGGAGGCAAACATTAGGGAAGAACTGGTAAGGTTTCGTCCTGAGCCGGGCTAAAAAGGTCACACACTTACCCTTCGTCAAATTCCGGAGCAGCGTCAGGTGTACTGCCGGCCAATAATCGCCCTATTCCTCGACCAAAAAGATGCGCTCGATTCGGTGGATCGTCCTACATTGTTAGGGTCGCTTGAACGCAGGGCTGTATGGACCAAGTATGTGAACATACTGTCCACGCTTCACTCCCATACATCTGCTCATGTTCAACTTCGTCATAGACGAACTCATGAAGGATAGTCTGAGGCACTCTCAAGATGCCGACGTGGACCTCCTTTCTGGTAGAAGAGTAACTTATCTCGATTTTGCTGACAACAACATGTTGCTATTTGACAACTTTCAAGCGGCACAAACAACGCTAAACGTAATTTCGTATTCTGCTAAGTACTTCGGAATACGTTTTGCAGCCCCGAAATGCAAAGTACATCTGCAAGATTTTGTGATTACATAGACTAATCGTTAGATAATGAAGTTATAAAGGTTGTTGACCGGTTTGAGTACCTGGAAAGCTGCATCATCTGCGGTGGCGGAGATGTAGGAAATGAAATAGAGGCGTGTATTTCCAATGCTCGGGCGGTGTTGGCTAATATGAGACACTTATGGTGACAGAGAGATACATCTCTGAAACTTGAGGGTTGCGTGTGTCAGACAATAGTGAGGGTTGTATTAATGTACGACAGCCAAACCTAGCCGCTCATGGTAGATGACGTGAACCGTCTTCAGATATTCGACAACCGATGTCTGCATTCAATTGCTGGTATCGGGTGGCACCAGTAAGTGAGCAACGAGAAGGTTAGGAAGTAGGTACTTGGTAGTGCTTTGCAAACGAGTTCTCTCGTTCAATCCCAGTAGTTGCTGACTTAGCTGGTTAGGTCATGTAATGAGAGTGCCAGCTAGTTGTCTGCCACACCGAGCACCGTTTGCTGACGCTGCAACCGACTGGCGTCGAGTGCAAGGTGGACAGATGATGACTTAGCATAGAGAAATGAAGTCGTTTGCCGAGGGTTTAGCTGCTGGATATCGACTTTGTTTCTCAGGCTGGAGACTTCGCGATTCACAGAGTCGGTGGCTTGAGATGTCAGGTGAGATGGTGGTCATCTGAGCTCAGTGGCGTGAATGTTGTCTTCGTTTGTCTGAGTTGTCTGTGAAGTGAGAGCACATAATGGTGCGGGACAGTAAAAGTCGTAAAGAAGGTGTCTTGTTGATCACGCCCTACTTCCACTTGCAGCTTATTTGTTTGTTTGTAACATGTAGGCACCTTGATGTTGAATGTTTGAATATAGACGTAGCTATTTTTAGTGGCTAGGTCCCCTCTGCTTCACCTTTGTTTTCTTCCCTCTTCTTATGCAGGGTTGCTTTTTCTTCTTCTTCGTGGTTGTGTGGCAGTTAAGCATCAGTGTGAACCACTGATGTATTGTTGTCTATGACGAATATGATGATGAAGAGCAGCCGAACTCGCCGAAAAATAAATTCGATTAGATGGATCCCAAAGTGAATCGTTTTGCGTGTCGCTTTTCAACTGATGTACCTTGTAAGTGTACACAAAGTTCATCCTTGTTTGGACTATTGAAAAGTGGGGAAAAGCTGAAGTGATATCCGAATCGACATTCTCACTGCATGCAGGTCAAGTTCTTGTTTAAGTCAAACGTCTTTTACAACGAGACGACTAATTCCTTTGACTTGACAACATATCACATTATGCTATAACGGACAAAATAAATATCCTGAAATGAATCAATTTACATTGTTTTTTGTCTTATGAACGCAGTCAGTTAAGTGTTATCACTTATGAAGCTGGAAGTCACCTGACCTGAATAGCATACTTTTCTACTTGGTTCAACATATCACACCAGTGCACATTACAGTGGTAATGAAAGTGTAATATAAACTTAAAGGTCAGAAAACCAAAACAACACAATACACATACAAACCACAATAACAGACTGCCTTGGGTAACAGTACGAAGTTCAAAATCACTTCGATTAGTTGACTTAACAGATCTGCAAGTTGTAGACAAAGAAATTTCGAACAATTTGCAGTCTCCATCACTAATGATGCAGACCATTTTGAAGGTGTCTGCAATTTGGACCTGATGTGCAAATCCCGAGTGAAGATGACTCTTACTTAGTGTTGTACTGGTTAATCAGTCTCACTTATCGGAGCCTAGCGTGGCTTCGTAGCTCAGCTGGTAAAGCACTTGCCGCGTTAATGCATGGTGTTTCTATCGCTGGTTCGAATCCAGCCGAAGCTGGATCTCATCTGAAATCGTAAACTTACCAAACTACTTATTAGTAACACAATGTGTTAAAGTGGGAACGTGTTTAAACGGATGTCTCACGAACAAAAAAAATTCATTGTGATACAAAAAGATAAATTCTTGTGAGACACCACATTGAGCTCACGTTACCCTAAGAATGCTCTGTGACGGATTGCGATCACCAGATTCAATATTTGTCTCTAATCTTTCACTCAGTGAGAGCATGACACAGATCATGACTGTTGGATTTGTTGAAGTTCGGCTGGTACGTTTGTCGTCTTTTGTCTGGTATGATGCAGAGCAATAAATTCGTTGAAGTATGTTTGGTTTGCTTGTAGAAAGCCGATCTTAAATTTGCTGTCTTTACTGTGTAGAGTCAACGATCACGATGAATTTGTACCATAACTGCACATAAAACGTTTACTTTCTTTTAGATAACTATCATTGCTTATCTGTTAAAAATTCCATTTAGGTATTGTTTGACACGTTCTCATCTTCATCTACACCCGATTGTCTTAATGGGGCCATTTACCGTTGACTGGTGGCTGTTTGTGAACACGTGCTTAGTTACCTTCATTTTGAACTCATTTGTTGGATAATTTGTGTACCCGGTTGATTCACATTCAACGTGAGACAGTACCTCTATTGTAATTTTACCAAACAGTACCATATAAATTTCAGTCTTTCCGACCGCCTTTTGTGACCTTTTTTGGACTTGGAAGATAGTCCCGTTAACCCGACCGTCTGAATAAGCGTTATTGGAATTGTCGAATACGCGTTACTGAGTGAATTACCCTAAATCGTCGGGAGCGATTTAACATTGACTGTCTCATGGTTTAGGCTTCGGTTAGCAATCTGCCAGTATGTTCTGTAACCTGGTTGTGTTTGTTCCAATGTTAAGTATATTTGTACGCAGCGAGTTACATTCTGCAAAGCTGGTCAGTGCTATCTGATTGGTGAATCTGAAGGACGCTGACAGAGCAGGAGTACATTCCTCAGAATTCAGTTTACGGATTACGTTCGATGATAGGGCAAACTACCAGGCAGATACAGTAAAACTGACAAATACTAATTGAATTAGCATAAAGAATTAAGGACACATTCACCCATACAGTCGGTGTGCAAGTTATTTTGTTTAAGACGAACCGAGTGACAACGCAGTATGTGCTATTGATGACAGATATCAGTCCACTGCTGATCAATTCCACGGTACTGTCACCTTTGAAAGCCAGCCATAAAATAACTACATTTAGAAATGCTGAGTGCTTCATATGCTTTTTTAGTGGTTTAAAAAGCAGATCACTGAAAACAGTAATCTGAAGGTTTGTGATTCATTTGGTAGAGTAACTCTACAGAATGTCAGTTCGGAATGAACAAACAGTGGGCAAGCAATTACACGTTTTAGTCGTCCGACCGTCTAGTGAACAAAAATTCCATGTTAGCATTATTGGTCATGATTTGTACGTGTTACCAGTCCGAGTCTATAAACTTTTAATAGTAGTAACATACGAAATCGACTGAGAGTAATCTATTCAGCTCTGAACAACAGACCAAATTAGTAAAAGTGTTCACAATGGTTTAATAGACAACAGTATAAAACGTACTTGAAAGTTTCGTAGGCACCTACATACGGATGGCTGCATAAGCCAACAAATTCAACTGAAGCTGACTTCGAAAATGCTGCTGTTGCCCAGTGCTATGTAAATCTGTCTTATATGGAATGTATACCGAGTAAAGCCACATGACAATGTTGACGAGATAAAGCGAGATGCGCTCAAAACTATATTCTTCTGGTCTTGGATAGTTGCTGCAAGCCCTTAAATTTCAGAAGTTACAATACCGGGGCCTTACGAAATAGAACCAGCAATATAGACGACAACGACAGCAATAACAAATTGTTCTCCACACTCTGGGTATCAGGCTACAGGTCCAATAATTTGAAACGGTCAGCATATATCAAGGATTTTGAAAGTAAAATCAAGAGACTTGAATCAAGTGATACCAATCGATGACATTTTGTGCAATCAGAGTTCATGTGGTTATAACTGATACCCACAAGTGAGAGGGTCTGTGTTCATCCGACTGCTTAAGTTCACGGCAGTCAATTTGGCAATACCTGTTCTTATCGGATTATTCCACTCCATAGGAACGAATTATCTCTTTTGGCAGTCTTGAACAGTAGGCCAAACAGCCACACAGAACGGTTGTATCAAGTGCTGATGGAGACACACCTCTGTAAGTTAGACGCCTGGCAAGCATCAGGACTGTAAAATAACTATGTGACGACATCATTGTCGTTTAGGTCAGAATGTTCGCATCAGTAACCATTATCTGGCCAATCATCTTAAAACATCTTTATTTAGAATAGGACAATACTTTTAAAAACAATTTTTTAATCTAATGTCTGGTTTACCCAACTGAAATACTCCAAAACGCTTGATCAGACAGACGCTTGGTCAAGACAGTGACAAGTCAAACGACTCTTGTTTAATACGTCCGGTTCTTTCGGAAGTCTAGGAGAATTTCTTATTCCCTGTCTGCCCAGATAAGTTTTATGCCTGTTGCTTTCAGCCTTATTAAATCTGCTAGTGTTGGAAAATAATCAGACTCGTGTTGCTATGACAACATGTCTTGTTTACCAGTCCGTCCTATTTTCAATAACTGTTTTCTTATATTCTCAACCGGAATGTCCTAAAATGTCTAGCCACACAGTGATCGCTGCCACAAACACCTTTGCTCCCAAATGACAATTATGTTCTAAGTCGTCGATTTCACAATCCAGGGGCTTACATAGACAGGTGATTTACAAGGACGTGTTTTCATCACTATTTGTTACCCACGGTGTGGTTTCGAATGGCTGGTTGATCGCTTCCTCGGAGAGTGATAAGCTGATACGTATCCAAATTGCTGACTAAACTGCAGTAACCCCCGTACAATCTCATTCATGTAATGACTACACACTTGGGAATGTCGATGGCAACCATTTGAAGAGTTTTCGGGACAGTTTGTATATTTACGTGTGCTTTCAAGCTTTACAAAATATTGGGATTGTCAACACTATAGAAGCCACGTCTATTCCACAACCTATCAAACATTGAGCCATAAGTTTTAAGTTCAAATCGTCATATATATGTATTAATTTTAATGTACAGTAGCCGAGTTAGATAATTTGGTGGACTACATGTAACACAACGAGGTGAATTGGTAGTCAATTTCAAAAGTGAAATTTCTAAGTTCCTAACACACATGCATACATCAACGGATAAGACACTCATAGCGCAAGTGCGGGCGGTTCTAATCATTGTTACGAACCCAGTCCAAACCCGGTATTTAGCATCCGGTTTCACTTTGACTTTTCTGACCTCTTAATTTCAGAGCACAAACTCACCTCAATCCGTTTTTGGAATTGTTGCAAGTTTTCAAATGAGTTCAAACATGTATGATCCAAATATCGAAGAACCTCCAGGTTTTCATACAACATAAAGTCCACGTGGATCGGCTGCAAGATTGATTGAGAAGAAAAGTAAGAAATACAAAAATGCAACATACTAAACTTCTCGTGTCTTTGGAATATGTTTTTGATAACATAAAATGACTCGAAGTTTATGCTGAAAAGTGCTTCATGGTTAACGTGCACATTAAATAGACAAACATAGAAGGCAGAAAGGTCACGAGGCCAATCTCACACGGACGTTAGACTAGTTAAATGTTGATGGCTGCTGCATTTCATAGACTAGGTTTGGAGCCAGTAATCAAGACAACATCATCCGCAATGTCTACCCCGTACTGGTTGTACACTTTATGTGATCCCACGGCTGCCCTTAGCGGTCAGGCTGGAGTAGGCAGTCCTCAACTGCATCCGGTTTGTAGATTAAATTCCACTTAGCATTAGACTGTGCTGTCCGGAATGTGGAACTTCTTTAGGTATATGACCATCGATGTTTGCGATCGATTGCTTACCTCATATAGCAACAACAGGTAAGCAACAAGGAGGTTAGGAAACGGATACTTGATAATGAATGCAAACGAGTTCCTTTGGTCAATCGATAGGTTTGTACACACACTGATAATTAGGCCATGTGTTAAGGATGGCAGTTGGTTGTCTGTTAAATCGCGCAGTCTACTGATGCTGCGACCAGTGAGCTTAAAATGAGAGGTGAACAGTTGCTGATGTACAAGCATGAAGTCAGTTAAGAAAGGATTTGCTACTGTAGGTCAGGTTCGTCTCCCAGACTGGGACCATGGTGAATTGCAGAGTGAGCAGCTACAGACTTTGAGTGAGATGGCGGTCAATCGAGCTCAGTAGATTGAATGTTACTGCTGTTTGGTCGAGTTATCTGTGAAGTGAGTGCACTTGATTATGTGGGTCAGTGAAAGGCATGAGATAGTTGTCCTGCAGTTGATTTCGTACTTTTATTTGCCGCTGGGTTGTTTGTTTGCAAGGTGACGTTTCCTTGATGTGGAGCGTTAGGTCTCACCGCTTTCCTTTTTCTTCTCGACTACTGCTTGTTGGTTCTTACATGGTTGTATGGGACTCAAGCGTTTGTGATGACCATAAGTGTATTTTCTGGCTATGATTAAAACGACGAGGATGAGTTAATGGTGCTGTCTGGCTCAGACTTAATGTAATCTATTGAGCAACGGGCACGTCAGGAGCACTTAGATGTCTAAAATAACTTGTAAAATCTGAAATCCTCATCATTGTAACTGACGATGTGATAATAACAATAGTAATGTGCCTTAATCCCTTCCAGCCCATTTCACGGGAATCACTATCCGCCGATCTTTATACCCAAAACGGTGAGAATGAAACCAAATATGCATGAATAGTTGCAGTCTCTGCAGTCTGTAAACTTCTAGTTTAATCTACAGAGGAGTACAGAACACAGTCAGTTTGTTATAACGGTCACCAAGTGCACATATAACATACACTTCCTGAGTATACTTGGTGGATAGGTCATCGTCTGGAATCTCAACACATTACTTTGATCTCGTGGATGGCTGATTCGTGCTACAGACAGTGGTGATGAGAATAATGACATTAGTACACGTTTGCACAGACCTCAAAGTAGGGCTACTGCTTCCGGGAATTGATTGGCAAACTGGAGGGGAAGTTCCTTTTCTCTGAATAACCTCTAGTGCATTTTGACAATCGTTTGTGGTTTGGGAAACTGTATCTCAAGTTAAAGTGAACGCACCAAACACGAGTAAGTCTTCAAACGGATTGTGGATGGGTTTGACCGGAGTCTTCTCCCATATAAGCCGGCGTGTGTGAGGTGTGCTCAAGTACGCTAATGGTAATTGTTTCAGAAATGTAGGGAAATGTCGAACCGCACTGTTGGTGGGAGGACGAGTGTAAAGAGAGCTCTATAACCGTTTTCAATATTTAACTTCTTAAAGATGTGAACGTGAAGTTGGGTTGACGAGTAGTGGCAACAGTCAGTCGGTTTCACATGAAAAATCATCAGCGTTAAAAGTAATTTTTTCGTGAAAACTGTAGCACTTTTAAGTGCATGGAAAGCGCCCTTATGTAGTTTTTGGGTTCGACTAACTTATGCTCGTTGTCATATGGTACGGTCATACACGTCTAGAGTTCAGCTCAACGTACACCCTGATCATGCACATGTCTGAAGAAAGCAAAGCAAAAAATATCTGTCGAGCACCTTTACTAATTCAGAGTGAAACATGTGAACATGTTCTGCAGATTCATTTGCTACCCGGAGTGAAGGATACGTGTAAATGAATTCAACTGACAGACACCACCGCGCAATGGATTTGTATGTTTTATCAACTACGTGAATTAGGTGATACCCTAAACCTAACGCTACATCCGTTTCACATGAATTAGAACAAGTTGTTTTGGTGTAGGATTGGTTAAGATTTCGAGTGGTTTTGAGGTCGAAAATAAGCAGGATTAGGAAATTCACTGACTGACCTATGATTGCATGTAATATTTGACAGTGCCTCCACCTAGACAAGAAACTCAAGGGGAAACGTACGTAACCAAGAAACACTCGCACAAGGTATGAAAGTTGGTTGCGTCAGGTACCCACCGGTCGGAAGTTGAGACACAATTCTATCGTGCTTAATGTGAGGTCACTGATGAGTGGTAGAAGATTTGACTGATGGAAGTTTTGTAATGACCTGACTGAAAACTTCATTGAAACGTGGCAGCTGCAGTCAGATGTGAGCTAGGCTCAGTTTGTAGAGTTAGGTCAGCGGTAATTCAGTGAATGTGATTGTCTCATGTGAATTTGACTACAGTCCAATCAGGGCAATTACAAGAATATAATATTGATGAGATTTAACAACAGCGAAACTCAACTTTAGATTTTGATTTCAAGAGATTTCGGCCGAAAAGTCAATCTGAATGTAAAAGCTCTGATCAATTGTGAATAATGTTTTAACTGAACAAACGAAAACATCGTGTGATCATAAGAACAGTGGCTCTAGTGTTTATAAGAAAGGAAAATGTGAAGAATCTGGGATTCAGCTAGATTTGAACTAACGACCAAAACAGCATGCCCAGACGCAGCAAGCGCTGTACCATTCCAGCCAAGAAGTCATGCCGAGGACAAAAAACGTCAACTTTGAACTCAGTCTCCCACTCGTCCAACTGTTTTTTACGAAACTTGCCAACTGGGTCTTTACTGAACTAACAACTCTGTCAAACCACTCAGCAACAATACAGTTTCTGTGTTCATCAGTGACGTTGGTGGTTGCCAGCATGAACTCCTTGAGATATTCTGTCGCAGCAGTCAATCCTTAGGATCATTTGGTTGATTCTACACAAGACAGTGAGACCAAATGTGAAATTTCTGGGCAATCAGAATGGCTTCCTATCTCAGCTGTTAGGGCGCTTGCTGCTTTTGGACATGCCGGTTATGCAATTGGGTTTTAACTGGCAAGGTTGTCCTTCTCAATCTTTCACGTTCACACTAACGGTGTTGCATAAAATGTTACTGTCTTCCATCAAAGAAGAAAGGCGTCTAGCGATGAAATACTTCTGTGTTCTCTGTAGGGTGTTACTCGTTGAACAGTACATGTATAATGTAGCCTTTGGGATGACGGAAATAATCACGAAAGTCGGCGGCGATGATGATGACTCATTAGTAAGTCAGTATCTGTATGTGAATTGTTCTCTTCACGGAAGAAGCAGTAATGATTACCTGTTAAGTCACTTAAGGTTTATATTTGGAGGATGATACAGTTTTAAACCCAGACTCCGTAAAGCGAACATCGACTGATTTTCTTGCACAGAATAGACATTTTAGATGTGAAATATGATTAAAAATTACCGCAACGTTCTCGTTTAACAAATGAGGTAAATCTGTACGGATTAAAAAATGTTTTAAACAAATATGAGTGCTTAGCAATCTTGACAGTGAAATCGAAAACATCACACCATGGAATTTTAATCCACCTATTTGCACGGGGACAGAAACCCAAGACAGAGACACTGAGATAAATACGATTAGATTTCTAGATTGACCAATCATGATAAATAGCATAGGTGATTACGCAATTTTGCACTTGGTTTACAGAAACTCCATGTATACTGGACAACGTGTTCGTGTTCACTGTTTTCCCTCATACGAAAAGGTTAAAGTTTGGTTGAAACCCCGTTCAAAAATGTCCGACAAATTTGTGCAAGTGTTACACAACAAAAGCAAACTATAGAAGATTTTTCCACCTTGAGAAAAGGGGGTCACTCTCGGCAGTGCGTCAAATGACACTAATCACAAAACCCAGTCATTTCTAGGGTTTTAGCATCCATTGTATTTCGTCTGTACATTACAGTTCGGCGGGCAAACATTAGAGAAGAATTGGTAGGGTTTCATTCTGGGCAGGGATGTAAAGGTCACACACTTACCCTTCGTCAAATTCCGGAGCAGCGTCAGGTGTACTGCCGGCCAATAATCGCCCTATTCCTCGACCAAAAAGATGCGCTCGATTCGGTGGATCGTCCTACATTGTTAGGGTCGCTTGAACGCAGGGCTGTATGGACCAAGTATGTGAACATACTGTCCACGCTTCACTCCCATACATCTGCTCATGTTCAACTTCGTCATAGACGAACTCATGAAGGATAGTCTGAGGCACTCTCAAGATGCCGACGTGGACCTCCTTTCTGGTAGAAGAGTAACTTATCTCGATTTTGCTGACAACAACATGTTGCTATTTGACAACTTTCAAGCGGCACAAACAACGCTAAACGTAATTTCGTATTCTGCTAAGTACTTCGGAATACGTTTTGCAGCCCCGAAATGCAAAGTACATCTGCAAGATTTTGTGATTACATAGACTAATCGTTAGATAATGAAGTTATAAAGGTTGTTGACCGGTTTGAGTACCTGGAAAGCTGCATCATCTGCGGTGGCGGAGATGTAGGAAATGAAATAGAGGCGTGTATTTCCAATGCTCGGGCGGTGTTGGCTAATATGAGACACTTATGGTGACAGAGAGATACATCTCTGAAACTTGAGGGTTGCGTGTGTCAGACAATAGTGAGGGTTGTATTAATGTACGACAGCCAAACCTAGCCGCTCATGGTAGATGACGTGAACCGTCTTCAGATATTCGACAACCGATGTCTGCATTCAATTGCTGGTATCGGGTGGCACCAGTAAGTGAGCAACGAGAAGGTTAGGAAGTAGGTACTTGGTAGTGCTTTGCAAACGAGTTCTCTCGTTCAATCCCAGTAGTTGCTGACTTAGCTGGTTAGGTCATGTAATGAGAGTGCCAGCTAGTTGTCTGCCACACCGAGCACCGTTTGCTGACGCTGCAACCGACTGGCGTCGAGTGCAAGGTGGACAGATGATGACTTAGCATAGAGAAATGAAGTCGTTTGCCGAGGGTTTAGCTGCTGGATATCGACTTTGTTTCTCAGGCTGGAGACTTCGCGATTCACAGAGTCGGTGGCTTGAGATGTCAGGTGAGATGGTGGTCATCTGAGCTCAGTGGCGTGAATGTTGTCTTCGTTTGTCTGAGTTGTCTGTGAAGTGAGAGCACATAATGGTGCGGGACAGTAAAAGTCGTAAAGAAGGTGTCTTGTTGATCACGCCCTACTTCCACTTGCAGCTTATTTGTTTGTTTGTAACATGTAGGCACCTTGATGTTGAATGTTTGAATATAGACGTAGCTATTTTTAGTGGCTAGGTCCCCTCTGCTTTACCTTTGTTTTCTTCTTTCTTCCTAAACAAGGTTTGCTTTTTCTTTTTCTTCGTGGTTGTGTGGCAGTTAAGCATCAGTGTGAACCACTGATGTATTGTTGTCTATGATGATGACGATGATAATGTCGATGATGGCGATGATAACAAATCGCAAAACCAAGAGAGTGAGGAAATTGATAAACAGTGAAGTTCTTTTTATCAACGTTTAGGTTGTCAAATTCTACCATCTCTAACAACTACTGGACCGCCGATAAGTGCGCACCACAACTCACAATGTCATTCGCAAGGAATGCAGGCTAGGAAGATTACATCACATTGCAAGTAATCTGCACGTTTTCATTTACAACTCGGCGTTGCATTGGGAGCGCTACCCAGCCAATGACATCCTGATAGGTGAACACATATCACAGCGATTGACTTCACCAGTGTACATTTGTGCACATGTGCTTGAAACTTAACATTCTCAACCAACGAGTACTTGATTGAAGCTGAACACTAGGTTAACGTCAGTGAGACTTTCAATGTGTTATTCAAAACACTCTTCTCTAAGAACATGTCAGGCAAGCACAACTACTCGTTACAGTGTGTACAAACAGTTTTCTGTGGACATGCATGCTGTCCTCGTAGTTTGAACATGATCCAATCTTTAAAATCTGACACTCGTGCTGTGTTATACGCTCCCTCATACTCAAGTTGTATATTCGTCCGTGTGCATCCAGACGGTATGATCTTTTAGGCCAAATAACACTGAGCTATTTGTCGTTTATAGTTATGTTTTTGGAAAATCAATACCGTTAATTAGAAAACGAACGAGTAAATAACGTTGAATCATATTTCAGTGTTAAATAACTTTCGGGATCTGACTCGTATTGGGAAATAAACCGTGGTATTCAAACTAATTGTACACAGGCTTACCTTACTTCCCATGAGAAACTCCTTATTGCCTAGAAAGGATGACCAATAGCCCAGTATCCGTGGCAGATTTTTAAGAATTTGTTCTTTTTCCTCCTCCTATGACAAAAATTACAGGTATGAATGTAACCAAAATGAACAACACAAACCGGTTGCTTGCTGTATGCCACTTTGGCCGCATTTGCTCGCATTTCGGCTGCCGCACTCTCTAGCATGCTTATAACAGCACGCTCTTTTGCATTAGACCCGACTGGTATATGAGACGAACCAAATATATATGATTCAACCGATCAACTCACGTGTGCCGTGTTGATCTGCAATATAGCGTAGAATGGCCACAGTCTCGGTAAGTTTGAAGTCGTCGTCAATATAAAATGGCAGCTGCAATTTTTGTGAGACAGAAAAAGACACGATTAGTTCATCGGATTCTTTGGTGAACAGCAGTACTTACATTTGGAAATTCGAAACCCTTGGAATGTTTTTCTTCAAACCATTTCTGCGCGTCACATTTATCGTATAGACGTTCATCGTAGGGCTGTTCTAGATATTCGAGGAATAGACGAATACATTGAGCTCGCTGAGAAAACAAACAAAAATTGTATGGCAGTTAGTGTGGATGAAATCTAAACATAAACAGTGCAAAGTATTTTTAAGCGACAAAGTGTGAATTCCTGTGACCATTTCCCCTCTTGTTGAGATAACTCACTGAGCGGAGATGTGTTTATCAGGGTCCAAACCGTCAAACATAGATTGTTACGTCATTTTCGTTTTCTGCACGCTTGACCATATGAACACTTCTCATATGGCCGAAAATGTTTAAACAAAATCAAAAGTAGTCATGTGTTTTGTAATCTTTATAGAACAGACTTGTCTACTGAAATATGAGACAACCGTAGTTGACTGAGAAGGGTTGTTTTGTGTATGCGAATGCGACAGCTGCGATCACTTATGGGTGGTGTTCAATCTGTATGAAAATCAAACTCATCTACTACTCATCAGCAATCAAAATACCGCTCAACAAGTCAATGATTTTTGGGATTTCAATTTGTAAAGAAGTCCTAGTCGAGGGGTCATCGATTGGAGTTAACAGACAGTAACTGTGTCTCCATTTCAAGACGATCGGGCAACCTGATCATTACTCACAAGTGAAAGTGGTTGAGTGTTCGCATATGATAATCCGGTCAATGGCGCAGTGGTAAACACAGATGTCCCATGAAAGTCGTGGCCGGAGTTCTAACCCCAGCCGTGACAAGAATATGCACTACTGACGAGCTCTAATGAGAGTGAAACTCGAGTTTAGTGCTTTTTACGAAACGGGCCGATCGAAAAGTCTGTGGGAATGCAACAGCCGCGAACAATTTTGGGTGATGTTCAATCTATATGAAAACCAAAATCTCCTACTACTGGTGGGTAACAGGGGATTGTTTTATCAGGACGTTGCCATGTATCTCTGATTTGGTAGGAATAATTTCTCTGTGTTTTCACTTATCAAATCCTGCTGTTTTCAGTTTTGCATAAATTACTAAGACCAATACCATCAATGAGAAGAATACTTTTTTTAACTCACACTATCCTAACAAGATTTGTCCACAGTTTGTGATTCTCGTGCTCTGAATTATTGAGAATTAATAAATATTAAACTGGAAAAAAATCAGTCAATTTCCAGTTGTCTATAGCTTTGTTTGTCGTTGTCTACATCAGACGCGAAACGATGAGTTATACGTGGCTAACGCTTAGCAAAAAAGCAGTGCGGTGCAAACGTGTTTCCAGGCTTATTCCTGGTTGACGATAGAAACAACGCGTTGGCTGATGGCTGGATGAATACTGGTCACCGGTCGATATGACTGTCATAGCTTGCTTCGTTAATCGTCAGAGATTAGAAAACACTACTGTCTCATGATCAATTCGTCATAAATCACATTACCTGAATCAGAGCACAATGGGTCTGCCTACATCACACTCCACAAGCGTTGATTAGTACTCAAGTACGCGTAGTTATTAATTCCAAAGGCTGAAAACGCTACTTGGCCGAACATTCGAAAGAGATGGAAAGAACCCTTTCGTCTAAGAGGAGCTGAAAACCATTCTTCCTGATTCGTAGGTTTGTGGTCGGTGTAAGTATGACCATACGTGAGAGGGACAGCTCACCTCTCACCTGCCAGTTGCGCCGACTTGACAGATGGGTTAAACATTCTGAGGAACAGTTCAATCGATTTAAACCAGACTAATAAAGACGACGGGATTAGAATGTTCATTTGTTACGTTTGTAATGACTCTCCGTCAGAATCAGAAGTAGCCCTGGATTTACTGGAAATTGGTAAGGTTCCTAGACCAGATTTCCTCGACCTTCCTGTTTTCAAGAATCCTGGGGAAAAAGATGGCATCATAACTGACAAAACTCCTTAGGAGAGTAGGAGAAAATTAAGAAGTACTTCGTGATTGATGTTGATCGACAGTAATTCCGGCTTTCAAATGGGGGCTCGTAGTAGAAACATCGGTCCAGTGTCAATTGCGTTCAAGTTACTCACTGTCCTTGTAGTACGTCGGATCACTGAGCCCAGGCAAAATCAGATACATGAAGAATACATCCGATTCCGATGGGGCCAAGGGCGAGTAGACCACATGTTTTGCCGTGCGACGGACATGAGAGCATCGGTACTTTTACTGGCAGCTGACGGTTCGTGGTATGTTTTAGACTTAACAGCCGTCTTCGCGTCGGTGGCTCGTAATACACTCTGAAACCGCCTTCTTCACGGGGGAATTTCAAAGAAGTATACAAATCTGCTGAGGTCACTGTACGTTCAATCTGTAGACAGAGTGCGAGTTTCTGGACAAATGTCTCGGATGTTCAGCACTTCCAGCGATGGCTGTCAAAGGTGTCTGATCTTTCCCCTCCTGTTCCAATTTGTCGTGAGCGAAATTCTGAAAGATGGGTTCAATGAATTCAGTGAGCTTGATGTTCAGTTTCTTCCTGGCCCTAGATTGGCCGATATGGATAAACGGATGACGATGATGTCGTGCTCAACACCTCTGTCGGAAAATAGCAGACCATACCGAGGAAGGGCGAATTATTACGTTTTTTTTTATGAAATGTGATTTGCACCTCCAGAGTGATGTTTCAAAACTGGAATACTGTCCCTCTGACATTCGTTATTGCAGGCAATACATTTAAGACGACGGACAATTTCACCTAGTCATAAAACACTGTCTCGTCAGTTTGTAATATGGTTGATAAGATACAAGCCAGGATAACAAAGACACATCCGGTTGCCGTTAGAGAGAAGCGTATACAATACTTGTGTGCGTTTTATCTTCTGTATGATTTGAAAACGAGGCCTGTTCAGGGCGAAGATATAAGCAGACTTGCTGTGTTTGACCATCGGTGTCTCCGCCAGTTAGCTCACATTAAGTGGACTGACGACGTCAGCAACAGGACTGTTTGCCGGTACGTATTTCGGAACGCTCGAGGCGCGCGAGGGTAAGGGGAACAAGTAAAGCATCTACAGTTATCGGGATATCAGTTTGCCGAATTGCCCTGGAAGAATGTTAGACAGCACTTTGTTAATTTAACTCAGTGCAAAATTTTTAGAGCCCACTGTTATGGTGGAGCAGTGTGGATTCCGAGCAAGTCACAGTTTGGTCGACATGGTGTTTGCTGCTTGACAGATCTAGGGGAAGTGTCATGAAGACAACAAACTGTCGTATACCATTTTTGTGGACTCTACCAACGTGGTTAATTTCGTGAGGTGCGAGCCAAAAAACAGCGCTTGATAAGTTTGGATGTCCAGCTTAATTACAGAGTTACAGATTGACAAGAAAGCGAGGACGTAGTTGTGTGGATCAGATCTGATTATTTTGATAGTTAAACTGACATAAAGCAAGGTTATGTTTTGGCCCCCGAAACTAACAAGTACCCCTCAGACTTCTGAGGGTGATGTTCAAGTGGAACACCTTACGGCTAGCAGGTTACTAAATATTCGATGTTTTCATCTCCCAAATCGGCTACTCACTTTGACAGTTCATGTTGTTGTTTGCGGATGACAGTGGACTATTTGCGCTCAGCAAAAAGGAATTTCAACGACTGATCACCGTTGTGCTACCGCGGCTTCTAAATTTTCTTCGGATATCAGCACGAGTAAGATATACTCCTCCTGTCAGCTTTTTTCGAGTAGAGGCGCCATGCCTGAATCTGGTATCCGAATCAATGAGAACAGTATGGATAACTGCACAGATTTCTGCTGCTCGGGTATCAGTTCGTCAGGAGCTCTGTCCGTGGACCGCCAGTTGCGGACTCGTGTGGCAGAGACTAGTGCTGCTTTCAGATGTTTGCAAAAATCGCAGCCTGGAGATAAACATCAAGCTGCTCGTCTACCACTCAACTGTGTTACATATGTCGTTGTACGGCAATGAAACTCGGGTAATTTTATTGACAGAACGTGTGGTATCTGAGCCACTCCTATATACACTGTCCAAGACTTGTCTAAGACATTCTACTGTTGAAGAGGTTTTTGAACACTGAAGTACTGCTGCGTGTTAATACGGACGAAACTGAATTCCCGCAAATGCTCAGTCAGCTTTGTTGGCTAGGGCATGTCCGCTGGATGGACGGTGACCGGATTCCGAAGCAGCTACTGCACGGGCAATTGAATGCAGGTAAGCGAAATCATGGTTTCCAGGAGCTGTGTTACTAGGTTGTTATCCAGGTAAGTCTCTCGTGTTGTGACACAGAGTTTTGATCCACGGATGATTTCGCATTGAAATGGACAGTCTGGAGAAATATGATTCGGACGGGTGTCGGAAGATTGAGTGGGCGACAGTCGCGAGGCTGTGAATTTAAACGCACTGTAAGCAGAGGAAATGTGGGTGCCACAGGTTGTGGTGATACTACCACAGAGCATTGTGGTGGATGTGACTGCAAATGCTCTAACAATCTCAGATTGTTAGGTGATAAACGCACTCATGGTACATCGTCAGCGAAGGGATGATGAGCACATTGGGTGTAGGCATGTTGTGTCTGTAATATCGATTTTTCGTTCATATAAACTAACAACCGTCGATGATTTTTGAACATTCATTCTTCTTTTCAGAAATCTAGGTAATGATGGTCTTCTAACATTTCCTTCATTCATTTTTGTTGATGCAATGTACAACGAACATTTTGTTTTTTTACTGGGTCCAACTTTAAACTTCCGTTTTTCTCTTTCGTCCCATCTGACGTGTAGTAATATGTGCTCATATGGTGAGTCACTTCGTGTCTAATGTATGCAATATCTTTTTATCAGGTTTAACTATTACGACTGCAGTCGCCCTGTTTACGGTTTCTGAGAGATGACGGCTCGAATTTCATACTAGCCTAAAATCTGGCTAACCAGCGTTGGTCAAGTGAACCAGGATGGCTTCCATTCACGTACATTTTAGTTTTATTTCTTCGAATTTACATTGGATACTGCTCTTTTGAGTGTATATACAAGTAGTGCAACGCAAACGGCTTATAATGACATTTAGGCGTAGGTCCCTTTGCGTTTGGTAGCTCCAACAGGTTAATTGTGTGGTGTGTAAACTCAACGGTTGACCGACTGCCTCATCTGCTGCATTATTGCACATGAGCGTAGACCACCACTGACTAGTCGTGCGTTCCACAGTCAAAAAGTCTAAGCCTTATGTTGATTGAGGATCATACTCATGCCTTGTGTCTAAGGTTCCATCTGAAATCCGCTCCCCCCTAATACACTCATTAACATGAACCAGGTAATTTACTACTTGCTCTCTGATATACGTCCTACAACAGTTAACAAAGCTAGAATAAAATAGAGGCAGGATTAAGCCATTGAAAAAACGGACCACATCACAAACAGTTAGGATCCAGTATTGATAACGCATGGTGAAATTGAATGAAACTTTTGTAATGGTGTATCATGGCGCACTTTTTTTACATTTAGCCCATCTGTCTAAATGACCAACATAGCCTTTAGATTTCTTCACGTGACAACATCTAAACAGAAAAAGTTTCAACCTTGAGTGACAGTTGTGATTTAGGTTGCAACTATGGAATGTGTGTACACTGATTTTTATAGCATTTATTTCAGACAGACAAGAGTTAGATGTAAAAAAAAAAGTGCGCAATGATATACTATCATAAAGGCACCTTTCGTTTGGTGGGTGCAGTGCCTAGTGGACAATCACTTGTTTCAGGAATATGTTGTCCTCCAGCTCATATTCCTCGCACGGTACTACCTCTGGCATCACAACAAGTACGAAGATGTGCATTTTAACAAATCCCTTGTATTACAAGCCACATATTTTAGAATATTACCTATCACATTGAAAGATGCTTTGATTTTAGAAACCATGTCAAGTTCTCTTACAATAACTGATGATTCTGTCTAATCTCGGACAGACAGATTCCTCAATTAACATAAGCGCTGATCGTGTGCTGTTCAGCAAATCTAGACAAATGGTGCAACACCGATTGGCTTGAACTTGTTTTGATGCAAATGGGTGGATATTATTCGATCACTTAAATGCCAATCACACAGTAATGGTAATTTCAACAGACGAGATGGATTGAATATAAGATGACACGTCCATTGACATTCCGCTGGCTCTCTATCAGCCACATCAGTGAGAAGGGTACCATAGATTTGTCACACAGGTATATCACAACAAGAGTCAAAGTCAGTAGACCACGCTTTGGGCATAGCGGCATGAGGGTAATATTTGGCATTCAAGATTCGTTCAATGTGTGACGGTAAATTGGTTTCCATTAATCTCATTCCCTGGAATAACAAAAAGACACGTGTTCCTAGGATGTACCGTGGGATAAACTTGCCTTTCAAAACAGTTCACATCAGCCCCTTCTGCTTTCTGTGTTTGACAACCTAACCGCATTCAATCTGATTACAACCTGTCCGTCACACAACAGCAGCCAGATGGTGGCGTAAAAGTGGTAAATCTGGAAAACCTGGCTAACACTCCGCCGAATCAATACAACCTAAGTGTTACAGAGAAGACTACACATCCTACACCGTCCCAAATTAATCACAACATTATTCCAGGAGTAGACTGCTAATTAATTTGTGTTTGTGAATGTACGGTTTTCATGTAGGCATTCAAACTCAGCACACCTAGTGGACAATGTATGAATGAATCTGGATAATAGATTTAATGACATGAGTAAGTGTCTCGGTGGTTGTATGGGTCTACTAACGAGTGTGCTGATAAACGTCATGTGGTGTTTCTCACATTACGGTGCGGTTGTGAAGGGCGCCGGTGCTGATACGTGTTCACACTTGATTGATCACCCGTGTGCTTAGAGCAAGTCAGTCAGAGTGGTTGTTTTCTTAAGCAGTCAAAATTCGTCAGTTGAGCACCATGGCAGAAACTTGACGGAATGGAATTGTTCTGATTCCGTACCCTCTGGGCTTGTGTTGTGACTGGATCTACGGCTTACGAACGCGTAAATGGAAATGGAATAACGGTCAATGGAACAACGGAGTACGGAGTATACGCGGTCAGTTAGTGTCTTACCAACCAACCAACCCATCCACCGAGGCCACCGCATGAACATAGGAAAAAGACTGACGTTCAAACAGAGCTTCCTTATGCCACAGAGACCGAATGCAATCTGGTCACAAACCCACTCGTATTTATAGGGTTTGTGACTAGCAACAAAGCAAAGCCAAAGGAGATGGGCCAAACAAAAGTCCAGACAGTTCAGTCTAGGCGTGTAGTCAAGATGACAGCAACCGTTGTCACGACGGTTGAGTACGACCGTGGAGACCGGAGAAGGACACGACTATAGAGACGGTGAGGGTGGCTAACAGTGTACTTTGTTTGTCTTGTTGTCACACAATATTTTCGGGGAACTGGCGAATTCCCCGACAGTTTGCAATACATGGATAATTCATCATTTGTCTAATACAGCCGCTCATCACTGATAAACATTGGGCTATTCGATTAACACAAATCGGAAGTTACACACTTTCGCTTGCAAATTCTGTGTATAAATAGACATTCCATCGAGTGAGATCCTGTACACATCCGGTCTTTTACCTCGTCACCATTGTCACGCAGAGACAAACAACTTCACGCAGACATGTTGAAATAGATTCAGTCGTGGGTAGTCGCATAACACATCCACTCGGCTTACAGTCGCAAATGGTATCAGAATTCTATCTGATATCGATGAATACAACATGGTGGTGTTGAAGTGGAACCTGCAACAAAATTGTTTAACAGATGATGTGTGACCCAGTGGATAGAATACACGTTGACAGCCTTAGGTTATCAATTTATGCAAACTAAAGCTATGACAGTTCGAAATTGTTGATGTCTGTGTCCAATGATAAATAGATCGAATCACTGTGAATGCAGACTGGCAATCTGAGTTGACAAACCGTATTATTCTATGCTAGAAAGATGTTGGTATGTCACACATGTTATATTTCAACTATCAAACTAGAATCCGACTCTAATCTCAAGTCCGATACTTGAATGGATAGACGGATTTCAGTACATGACACAAGCATCTCCGTTTCGACAATTCTCATCAACATGTCTTCCATCCAATGAGCAGTTGAAAAGGAGAGTTAGTGTATCACGGTAACGTGCGTGTTTGTGGGCGAGAGGCATTCGTACCGAGATGGATATATGTTCAGGCAATTTTCTCATGCTATTCTCATATGGGTGTCTGAGATAGCATGATTTTTGAATAAAATAAGCACATTGTGTCCTACTGATGTCAATTACTTGTTCATAATCTTGACAACCTATGGATAGACGATATTGTTGTCGTTATGTTTTATCAAATGTTGTAATTCCTCCCTTTCCTACTGTTGTTTTGCTAATGTTTGGAAGACAAATTCGAGATGCGCGTTTTAATCGCGGTCGACGCGGTTTTGTTTGTCGTTTTCCTATCAACGGTTAAAATTTATTTCTCCTTTGTTTTAGTTAGCAAACACTATGAAACTCATGATGGTTACCTCCATTCGATGTGTCTGAATATGGGTAAATTACCTGGGTGATCGTTTTTCATCATAGCCTCTGAGTGTTCACCAGTGGAATGATCACCGTATTCTCGGTTATTTTGATTTGTTTTAGTTCAACTAGAATGGTTATCCGTTTAAAGTACAGCAAAGTACAGTAGAATACAATACGCTGTTAACTTCCTTTCATTGACAATCAAACCGTCAATATTTGACGTACTATTTTATCTGACGTTCAAAATATGTTTTTGGACAAACCTTTTGTGCCAACAGAATTCCTGGAGTTTCTATTAGAGAGTAAGCCAAATCCAATTCACCGAAAAGTTTCTTATTTAATAGTAGCTAACAGGCTTATCTATATCAAACTTTTCTTACATTGTAACTTTTATAATTATATTCATCAGTTGAACTGACGTTAAAACAAAATGTGCTTACCAAGCACGATTCATCTTCCCAAATTAGTTAGTCAATTTTACCTTCAACCAAAAGAAGCATTTTCTATCAGCCAGCGTATTTTTTAAATTTTAACAACATCTGAAGAAACAGTCTCATTAATAAGCAGACTGAATTTTAGAAATAACAGGCAAACAGTAGTTGCCAAACTGGACATGGTGCATTGGCAAGCCCGATGATGGGCCACACTTAGCAAAGGCGAATCGCACCGATTTATTATCTGACGAAAGGTACTTACTGAGCATGAATCAGAAAACCAATAGATCGCCATTGTCATTACTCATAACTCACAACTTCCGAAGTATTCTAGATCGTTACTCATCATCAGTCGCCTTCCGACCATGAGTGTGTGGCGAAACTCAAGCAGTTTGTCATCTACTGTAAAGTCTGAAGGTAAGCCGATTCTGTTGTAGCCACCACCATATGATTCATAATCAAATGTTTTACTTTTATGATTTAAAAGTGTATACAAAACATTACCATCTAAAAACTCATGTTTCCTTCCATTATTGATGAATACTATTAATCAGCTGTCAATAATTGGTTTCATGAGCTGAAAGACAATTGATTCCCAATCTTAACTTGTCTCGGATGTGGCCTTTAGCATCGTTGACAATTCTCGTAACATGGCGCGTTCTGTTTTTAGAATTACTGCTTTGGATTACAAAACAGTAACGTTTTCACCCGTTCTAAGAGTGCGTGGGATAAGTTTAAGTGTTGACGTGTTTCCTGATTATCGCAGACTAATGACTCAGAAGAAGTAAGTGAGTCGCACGTCACAAATCGTTCCATCTATCTTAGAGTTGGCAGTACACGTTTATAGGAAGTCAGTTTTGCAAACAGCTGTTTTTGGTCAGTCTTATCAGGCTTTTACAATTACATAGAGTAAATGTGGGTTATATATGGGAATTATGACGTGTCAAATAGGTCAGTACAATTCACGGAAGTCGTACGGATCACAGTCTACTGCAACACTCCAACGCATTTACCAACACTCCTAACCTCCCACAGTAGACTGTGATCCGTACATCTATGGCCTTTAATGACTTAGCTGACACGTTATAATTTTCACATGTTACTCGCATGTACTCTGTGTAATTGTAAAATCCTAGTGAGAATGACCAAAAACAGCTGTTTACGAAGTTGAGTTCTCATGAATACGGGAATCTGGAGAGGACTGAAACAAACAAAAGTACACGTTTAATTCTGAATTGTAAAGACTATAGCCAACCACGTTTAGGACGGTGGACATTGGTGTGAGTCCGCAAATGTATGGGTGGTGTAAAAACCAAAGTTGATGACGATGACCTTGAGAAAAACGGTAAGTTGTGGACAGAGCTCGTAAGGTATGAGAAAGTGTTCGTTGCGTTGGTCAGTTCAATCTGTAAAATCATGTGCGATCAGTGGTTTATGAGAAAGAATGAAGTATTCAATAGACCTTATGTGGATGAGGAGAAATACCGTAAACACATTCAAGCTGTCGACATTAAATTGAGCAAGACAGAATTTAAAAAAAGAGGTAGAGGAGGAAAATGTCCATAGATGTGAAGTGAATAGATAAAAGACACATCCATCTCCGCACGCTTTAGGCAGCTTATCATACGAGTAGTGAAAAAAAAGAAATGTCCGGGCAGAAATGTGCAAACAGACACTTGACAATTATGAGCACCTAACCTCAAATGAGCATTAATCAGATAAAATGCAAGGAATCCATCATTGTGAAATCGCGTGTCAAACTTAAACAGTCACCCACATTGACTTATTTATGTGCGCCAGGCCCAGTGTACATACTTGAGAAGAGGCAGTAGTAATCGGACCAATTGAATAATCGATTACATTGGGCTATCAAACAAAGTTCTAGACTAACATAAGAATAATTTAGAATTCTTTGTGGCTACCTTAAAATATGTCCCATCATTCTGTCACACTCTGTTGTGTAGATTTATCCAAACCCTCTGCCTAGATCATGTGTCGAACCTACGGCAGGTCCTTAGCTTTCATAGCACATTCAAGTGTCTGTTGAAAGAGTGCACGTAGTAGCAAGTAATGTTCAACCAATGTGCGTTCGGACGTATGTCACTAAATCATAATGGCGAAATGCGTACCAGACAAACAGCAACAATGGGAAGTAGTGTTTTGAAATCTGGCTCCCGTTCAACTGAATACCAGCCAATCGATCTTTTTTTTTGCCCATTTTGCAACACAATTTCAAGTTCATCTCACTTACATTTCTCGGTCCAGTATGTAAATTTGCAATATAACTAAAATGGGGTTCGTCAACGTACTAAATAGTCTGAAGGAAAGTGCATTTGTAAAAAAAAGTATCGTTGCCTTCGTTATTTGCGTGACAAAATTGGCCGCTAACAATCCCGAACACACGCCCGCATTGAAAGGTACATAACGTCGGTAGGTGGATGACATTGTACAAAATGGAGCGATGATCAGACGAATGTCACTTTCCGTTTGTTGGGTGACACAAAAATGGGGAACCTTCTTCCATTTTTGATTAATTTTCGTACGTCATGGTAATAATGACGACAGAGGAAATAGTACCCAAGTGTATGATCAATAAAAAAAATTAACTCCTGACCAGGACAACAAGGGTAGCAGCGGGCTGACATAACTGGCAGGTTCAGTCGTTAGTTAACAAACTAATCATGTTGACTCAAATCCGGAACCACGATTGTTTATCTCAAAGAATGACGAGAGAGAATGGTCTCATGTGTGCACAGTGTTATGCAGCAGAACAATTTCATCAAAGTTAACCCTTACAAACTTCACTAGACTTGTACTTTACAGCCATAGAAAAGAATAAAAATGTATTCTTACAAGACATATGACAAGGAGATGCAGTTATTGGAAGCCATTATCTTTCCTTCTTATATAGGATTTGAGGAAGAGATGACATAGTCAGTGAAACACAAAACAGAAGACGGAAGATAACTCATTGATCCACACTGTTGTTGTACAATATGCCAGATATCTCTGTATTTAGAATCTTTGTGTTGTGAACTAAAACAGACACAGGTTGAAATCCTGACGGACTATATAAGAGGAACTCAGTCCTTCAAAAGTTGGTTAGTGCTCTTGTCACCCGATAGTTTTGTAGGGCGTTGTCTTCCCAGACCTCAGTCTTCTGTGCTTCAGTTTACGTCTCATTTTACGCCAGAGTCTATACATTGTCACTTGGGTCTGCAGTTTAAGAATAAAAGATGACAGATATGCACATTTAAAACAATTAACAGATGCGAAATGCTACAAATACAAGAACTACGTTGGTAGCTCACAAGTTTACACTATCAAATGCAGTCATTCTTGTTGGAACCTTCTATCAGCTACAAGCTCGTAGATATAGCTTATTGTATTTGCTCCAAGTACACGAACATTCATCTTCTTTGTTGTCGTCTGCATCCTAGGTCAATTCTGGTCAGAAGTGCATACAACGCTGCCAAATTCTGAATGTTACCTGGAGTTAAAACAAAAGCCTATGTCGAGAACTTAGTTGATCAAAGGCTGACTGTGCGACGTGTCTCTGAACTAAACACTGACAGAAACGAGTTTTGAAATAAAATTTCTGAATTCCGTGTGAAATCTTATGTTTATAAAACAGCTGAAATAAAATAAGTTTTATGATGTTGGTTTGAGTGTAACATTTCAAACTTTAATTTTAAACGAACACAAAACCCAATTTAGGACCTACTACATTGATACGGTTGTTAATGAAAGTGACTATGGAACTGTAACTCTGGGTGTTTGCAGTAGACATCAATTCATACAACCAAGTGGATTCGGTGCAGCAAGGAAACCTTATCAACAGAACACATGAGAGAGGCACGACAGGTGGTGTGATTTATCCAGAAGGAAGATGACAAATAGGGGTTAGTATACGGACAGATTACGGTTAGTCAGTGTGACTCTAAAAGGAACCATGTTCCTCTGATACCAGTGCTATCTAACTGGCAAACAATTTGGTGATAAGCCAAAATGGAGAAGTTCTACAAAGGAAAATGTTGTGTAGTTTAAATTTACACTTCTTACAGAACACAGAAGATCATTTCTGAATCACAGGGGACAAAAACTTGCAGTTTGAACACACGAAATATGCATACACACAAACATACATGAGCTAAATGTTGTATGGCAAAGGAAGAAATTCTCAAATATGGCTTTAGGCTAGCTTATGGTACAAGCCGACTCTACATTAAAAAAAACATGGCAGCTTAAGCACTTTCGATAACGAGTAAGTTCTGAGACAGCTGAGAAGAGGCATGCCACCTGTTTTTCTTGTTTGTTGGAATGCACTAATAGGACTTAAACCGATGTGAAAACGCTGCCTTCTGTGGATTTCCCAACCAACATTATCCACGTTGAAGTGTGTTGTGAGGAAACGAAAAGCATTTTCAGGATTCTGAACAAAGACAAAGTGCCTGATCAAAATGTATTTCATTCTGTAATGAAAGAGCCTATTGGTCATTACTTTAAAGCGCCCACTGACTCGCATGCCTGGTATAACACCAAGGAAAGTCATTTAATTTAATGCTGATACTGTATCATTGTGGTGGCAATTCGCTAAGTCAATTTGAAAGAAATGGTCAATAACTGCCATTCAGTGAGTCCCAGGTGTGCTGCGAAATGTCTGGAAACGTATCATAAAGAATGGAGTTATGGAGTTTGTAACAAATTCTCATCACTTCGGCTTAGCGGAAAACAGGTTCACTTTCGTTGATCCTTCGTGCCTTTTTGATGAAATGATTGGGAATTACTGGCTCCCAAAATCACGGAAGAAGTGTGTTCTATGAACATCGGTAAAGCTGAGCAGTTTGTAAGCTTCCGATTCTCGGTCAAAGTTAGGATACTGTAGAACAGTCCGAAAATCACTTGGTAGAATTTCAGCATTCCAGAAGAGCCAACCCTTTAAAATGTCCGTAAGGAACTAATCTGCAGGTAAACAAGCCGGTTGCAGTTGGGTGTTTCTAAACTCGGTCCTGCATCTTCTAAACTATGTTGTTTTATAGATTACTTCGAAGTCGAAGCTGTCTAGAATCCCAGGACGATGTGCTTCAACTGGCAAATTAATCGTCTGGTTATTATCTACCTTCAGACCTAAGTAGATGCGTTCAGCTGTCAAACTAATTGAAACATAATATCTCTGTTTCTGTTTCCCGAAGCAAAAATCAATACCGTGTGTGGTATGTCAGCTTGGTCACAGATTCAAGAACCTAACTCTGGAATGATTTCATACCGGAGACCCAGTGCTTACTAACAGCTAGATCAATTAGAATAACTCTAGTGAAACTCAGTACAGCATTATCTGCTGAATTGATAACACGGTTGTAATTCTGTGTATACCATAGTTAGCACCGCACACAGATTATCGAGGTGTCCAAATCCGACGTATATCTCGGAAAGGTTTACAAATTTATGATAAATTGTTTCCGGGTTATGGAATATCTGACTTACAAAGACAGATAGGGGTTTCCCATCCTTCTGAGATCACTGTATGATAACTGTTGCAATGTTTGTCCGAATACCCAAGTAGAATTAGACGTTTTTCAGTTACCAGCGAAATAATTTGTGTGATCTAGTTTTGATATATCTGCCATCATGTTATTCAAATTGTCGAAACTAAGGCAGCTGGCGTCTCATATTTTTGTGCGTAGATCGGTTAGACAGCTATGAGCTTTTACTTGTGTTAGTGTGTTCTGTGAGTGAGAGTTTGCTTTTATTTCGCGTGTTATTTTATCTGCTTTCGATAGTAATCTGACGACCTGAGTGAAATCCTATAGATGGTGCACAAACTTACCTTGATTATACATCCGTGGAATTCATACATGCGGGCAGTTTGCTGCTGTTGGTCAGAAGACCTAATTACATTGTAAGGTCTTTCACTTCAAATGTCACCGAGGGAACAATACGGTTTGTGTGTACATATTGTCTGGTATGCCAATTTAACGGAGGGAGAATGAAAATACTGGAGAAACGTAGAAACACTGCTAAACAAAATGGTTCTCGCAACATGGAAACTTTCATGAAAGGTCCCTGACAGACGTCATGGTTCTATTTTCATTTTTAGACTGAAAATAAACTGACCAAAAACTGAAGTCATAAAGCAGAAAACCCTTGTTTATCAACGTAAGAAACTGGATTACTTGGCTGATATTCCGAACTCACCTGTGCACTTGAAACGAAAGAGAACTGAATTGGCTACCACAAGAGAAACCGAAGCTTGCTATGGAAGAAATCGGCCAGTGTTAAGCAAGCAATCAAAACCAAACGATAGTTGCGACAAAATCCGTATAATCTATCCCCATCTTAATTAAATTAAGTAACTCTACTGGTTTGGCGCACAATTGTTGCCAATAAGTTAGATTAACGTTTTTCCATTTTTTTCAAGTGTGTACTTATCCATTTGATTTCAGCACGGGACTTACTGTTTATTCCCAACAGCATCTGTTCGTTCTTCACTGTCCGTAGCTTTTCTATGTTACGTTCAATATTGCTTACAGTAGTTGGTTCTAAATGCAGTTGGTTAACTAAGTTCCGACATCGGCCAATTACCAATTCCGAAGTGAGCACACAAAACAGGCCACTTGCTTTTAACCAATTCAGCATTATGACAACACAGAAGACATCACAGAGTCAGCTATCTTGTACTGGAGCGCAAATTATGAAACGATTTCTGATAGACATGTAGACTGAATGTGGACACAATTACAACTTGTGCATTCCATTGGACAATTCACAACGAGTTGTAGTTTAAAGACAACGTATTGCTTCTGGTAATGGTATGTTCGCCGAGCTTGGCATTTAGGTTGCAAACGTTTCATGACCAAGCGAGGTGACATCATCAGTGCGTAATCGCTAAAACGATTACGCACTGATGATGTCACCTCGTTTGCAGTCTAAATACGAAGCTCGGCGAACATACCAATACCAAAACCATCAACCCGAGCTACGAACAACACCACCACTGTTCACAACTATCCGGAACAACGTATTGCTTAAGAAAAAATTACTTGCAATAGTTATCGCCGGAACGAATAAATACTGATTCCTTGATACCTAATACCGTACTCCGTCCTTACGACTGTTTCAATCAAGTTGGACCCATGCAGAGCGTTACTTTCGAGAACGTTTCATTTGAAAGCGTAATCACTTGAATAACGCTACGATGTCCAACTGATTATGTGAGGTTTGTGGGTGAAGATGTTGTGCGAAATTCACATGTTCTGTAATTACACAGTTCATCGGGTTAAATAGTATGAAAAATAACCTACAGATAAATTAATTAAAGTTTGAGAGAATTAATTTTGGTCACATAAGACCAGGTGCTAAGAACAGACAAATAAGGTTTCGAACTGTTTCAGAAATTGTAGATAACAAGCAATCATCAGTACAATGAACAGTGATGCAGTACAGAGGCTGTAATGCGTGTTGGATAACTGTTTCGCGATGGAAAACGTTGATTATCGTTCATCATCGCACGAATTAGAGTATATACCTTATTCACTCTAGCGAATACTGTTTAGCCCTGATTTTGAGCACTCGTTTGTTCTATTGCTGAAAACGTTTTTGTAGCTACACTGAAACATAAAGATATAATGTCCAATAGGAAACATACGGGTTCACTGTTTTAGCATGGTATAGAGACACCTTAATGGTTTGTGACAGCAAATCAAGTTTTGCTTCAGTTTATCTGAGTTACAATGTGATACCAGTCATCCTTCCGTATTTGTGTGTGTATGAATATGTTGACTTTGCTGCAGGCTAGATTCCAAAAAATTACAACTGTGAAAACATCACAGTAAATTGTTCGAATCAGAATTTTACGTAAATGGCAACTGTCGTGCATCATGCATGTCCTGTGAAATACACTCGCGTGTTTATTTTACGGTCATGTTGTAGTTTTTAGTTATTTCAAATGCAAGTCTGCTTCTAACTCCTTACATTTCAGGTTGTCTACACGCTAGGTTCAGTTTATATTTACAATGGGTAACAGTATGAACATATCCTTTTCCGCAATTAATTATAAACATCATATCGGTAACATCCTGTAGAAACAATTGGGAAGACGAAACGAATTGAAACCATGAAAATAATTGAATCAGGTGACTGAGTTGTTTCATTTTATTTTTACCATTTTAGGTTATAAATAACTGTAAGTTGTAAAGTTAATATTTATCATTTAGTATACCTACATTATGAATTAGCCAAACGATGACAAGGTTAGATAAAGTGGCTCCCATAGGATACTCAACAATCACTTGGTTTTTTGTCAAAACACCAGCAACGATCCAGAAACAAAAAGCCTCAGAACTACTAGACAAGATCATGAGAGGGTTAGACATGGTGGATTGCGTCCACACCCGTCTAATAAACGATACGAGTCTAGAATTGAGAGAGACTGCTGTTGGCTTACAGTTACATGTTTCAACTCGCTCGGTTGTAAATAAGGTTTAAATACAAACAGTTTTATTTTCAAGAATTCCAGAAAATGTCATATTCGGAAGCTAACTATTTTTCATACACATGCATATCCGTCCGTTTGTTATACGACGTTCCGGAGGAACCCATCCTAGTGGGCATTACTAGTGCACATGATAAAATGCAACCATCCTACTTGAAAAGTTAATCAAACGATTATGTGTCTAGTTTGATCAACAACAGACCAAAACTGTCTCTGATAATGTAAGCGGAATTAGGAATCGTAACATCTCGGTATGTTATTCTAATGTCCTGATTAGTATAATCGGTGTGACTTTCAATGTTGCTATTGAACGCTCCTACGTAGACTAGATAAGTGTTATCTTTCCAACATTGTTAACTACTTGTTCCTAGTATTTTCTGCAAAATTTAAACCAAACCTACTCTGAAAAGGTTTGTATTGAACTCATTCTGACGCCTCCACGAAATTCTGAGATGTGTGATGTGGCAGTTGCTTTCTGGTTTTATCGTGTCCGTTATCACTTTCATATTTTGTTTCTTTCCTATATTGTGCAACTGTTTTCCTTCATTTGAGAATCCCTTTATTGTAATTTTACTAAACAGTACTGTATAAATTCCACTCCATTCAATCGCCTTTCCTGACGTTTTTTGGACTTGGATGATAGTCCCGTTAAACCGACCGTCTGAATAAGTGTTATTGGAATTGTCGAGTATGCGTTACTGAAGCGACCTGACAAAATGGCTCACGAATGAAAAAGTTACAGGATAATGTATAGCATAGAAACCCAATCACTGCCTATTAACCATCCACCACTCGCATACTAGTATACAATGCACAGCATATGTCTATTATTAACGGTTAATGTTGTGGAGCATCTTTATTTCACTGCAATGATTTTGATGATCATGGTGTTTGAATACTCAGTTTCGAATGCTGCCACTGAACTCAACTACGGGTAGCGAGGGTATAGCAGACGTGTGTGTGTTACTTCAAACATAACATATCCGGAGACCTAACAAGGTGTCCTATGCAAACCTAACAGCTTGTTTGACGCTTTGTCTTTAGCAGGTAGCCCCGGACGTGGTTATTTTTGACGAAAAAACGTATTTTCCTTAAGGTCGGTTAGGGTTCGTGAATAATTCTATGTAATATAATCAAGTCAACTCTGATATGTCGGTATCGCATTGAGAATTTCTCCAATTCGAGTAGTTTACCTGGATGGCACAGAAACTGGTGTCGCAACTTGCCTTATATTTCTATGTTGTGTCTTCCCAATAATAATAGCACGGTTTACCAAATAAGAGCAGGAAACATGGACGTTCAGCTCAACATAGGGAAGCATTAACAAAATGAGCATAACGGTTGAATAATTTGAGTAAAACTGTCCAAACAACTTAGTGAGTAACCTAAGTATCAAGCTGACTTCCTTGGCTATTGTTACACTGTTAGGAGACAAGCAAAACCACCTGACATAAAGGAGCTCAAATCCGCTGTCCTGCGGTCTTAATCAGATATCCACCTCCCAGAAAGTAATCTGTACGGTGTAAATTACAGAGACACATCACATTGCATTCGGCCACGATAAATGAGAGGTGGATGTCTATGGCCCGGCAGTGTAATATTGTAATGGTCTGGAGACCACCCCGGTCTATCCGCTGTGAAGTGTGCAAAATTCTTCTAAAAATCCTAGTTCACCTTGTACATAAGACTGTAAGAATTTTGGCTTGTTGTCCGCTTGCTGCACACAGTAGCCTTTGTTTGTTTGCATACTTGTCGGTCAATGCGCGTCAATGGTATCTCGCAAAATTCCGGTTTGCTCGCGCGCTCGATCATCGGTTCTTGAACCTCCTAAGTTATTTCTGCTCACCGGCTTTGTTCACTGTTGGTCAAGATCCATTATAATTATCGTATAATATACGCTAGGTCTCTATCAATTATTCGTATGTTCATTTCGCGTCCAGTATTTATTGTGTGTAACTGCAGACCGTTGATTTAGTGCGAAGTCGCACTAGAATATGCTTGGATCACTTCATAGTTCCTTACTTTAAGTCACACTGTCAAGCGTACGATAAATTTCAGTGTCATCGACATATAATAGTGAGCTATGGGAGTTGAAGTATAAATAGGATAGGAAGTGGAGGTCTTAACCGGGAAGCTTGTGATGTACCGCTGGTCACGGTGTACAAATTTGAAAAGCCCAGTTCATTATGTTGTTAAAGTGGTGTGTTTAGGTGCAATCAGTGGACTACATTTGTACAGGATTGTCCATACCATAATTACCAATCTTTGTGCAAAGTATCAGATGATCTACTAGGTAAAAGACCTTACAGAACTCCAGAAGGCCATATCAACTAGTTTGTTTTTATCAGCAACCTTCGACCAATCTTTTGAATGACAAGTTGATCAGCAGCACAAGAATCTCTCTTGAAACCCATGTCACAGACCACAGTGCACATCTAATAAAATGTTTACATAACTGGTTGTCAATGAAACTCTCCATGACCTTCAACGTGCTCACTGTAATCACCATCTTCAAAGATGGATGACACTGTGCACAACTTCCAGGCTTTAAGAAGATTGCTGTTCTAAAGAGATCGATTAAAAGTTTGCAAGGTGAACTTGACAACTTTTAGCAGATTGCTCTAGTACTGGAGGTGTTAATAAGTTAGCACAGACAGACTTAGTCTGACGAAGATCTAGTTGACTCTGAACAAGACATGCGGAGTGAAAGTAATTGTTCTCATAACCTTTGTAATATTAGTAATAAATAGATGTATTGATTCTGTTAAGTTATTAGTGAACACATGCAGATACTGTCTGATAATGAAATCTGCAGTTCCTTTAGTTGAGACGGTTATCCCCTTTGTGTGACGCAAGTGAAAGATTGCAAGATAGCCCTTGGCGATAAAAGAAACAATGGTGTAGAACAGTTCTGTTTTAACACTAAGCTTGCTGATCAGATCTGAGTGGTACTGGCTTTAATTGATATAACTACTGTGTTGTTATAGTATAAGCGTTATTCATTTTGTGTTGCTTCACTTGACTACAACCAATACTTGTTCCAAGCTTGTCTGCTTACTGTTAAATTGGGCTTTTGAGCCTGGATTATCTGGGTTTCTTGATTGAAATACACCCATCCATCACTCTAGTAACAGCATCCGCCATAAACTGCCAGTGATCATGAAGTGACTGATACGCCGAGATACCAAATCAAAACAGGAATATTTGGTCCGTTTTTTTAACTTTTTAAAGGAAGTTTCTACCTACCTATCTCTACCCCACCTACTAACTGAAGCATAATGATTCTCTGGACACTATGACCAAAACTGACCCTAATTCACAGGTCATTGATTATGTTCCTCTATCTTTTCTTCTATTTCTAATAGGGCTTCCATTGCGTGATTTCTCTGGCACTTTTGATCAAGCGAGTATTCATAATTGTACCGTGATGTTTAATACAGGTGCTGCAAATCTGGCACGATCTTTGCTAGTGTCAAATAAATTCCAGAACGATTAAAATCCCTTATGAACTGGATCCGTGAAAGTCTTGCAGAGGTGTGCTACTAAGTAAGCGGTTGTTGACGAGCGATGCTGAGAGTAGTCAGAAAATCGCACTGTTTAGACAACTAGGTGAACGAGTAAAAATTGCAATGCATCATACGGTTGCAAGTGAACGCAAAAGAACGGGGTCATGTGCTGCAGATGTCTCAAGCCAGCCTTCAATATAAAGATTTATACCGTCACGTCCTACACTCTGGCGAACATAGAGGAACAGACCTGGTACATCACTGTTCGTTTCTTTATTGTCTATTACACACAGGGTTTTCGATATGCCATCGAATGAGTGTCTAGCGCATCGTATACTGTTTGAAACTCCTCTGCTTCATTCGGAAGGGATGTGACGTTAATTTAAAAGTGTTTTATGGATGCCACGACAACGTGCCGCTTTTTTAGGCCTACCATTTCTAGCTTAGGTCTCCGTACAGTTTCATCTTCCAGAGACTGGTCAGGCTCACCCATTTTGGTGTTTGTACCGTCACATTCATCTTAGACAACGACTGCATTGCCGATTCGTTTGTGAAGTTGAAGTGACTGTTGAAATATCACCCACAACCTCACGGTTACTTTATGTAGAAGACAGCTTTGGATTGCCGTATAGGTTTACATGAAACCTGCTGACACTGAAGTTTGTGACGATTGGTAGGCCAAGCCAATACGGCTCAGCCAGTCATGTTCGGATTCAAAAATGACACTCGTAATGGATTGTTTGTTGAACTGGACTCAAATGAGCAGGTTTAAGCAGCCAATTAAAGCCTACTACTTGGAGAGCGAAAGACCTAGACTTCCACTTGTTTAAAACACAGTGTGCATTGCCACATGTTCCCATAGTTTCGAGAGAGGTAACATTGTGGTTAACAATATACTCATGACTTCTATTTCGTATTTTTGGATTTGCGGTCACTTAACATGATCGTACCAAAATTGTGGACTTCCAGATCAATTCTAACCTGTTGTGTGTAATATGTTATATTTCCAATATATGCTCATAGTGGAGCAAACAGAAACCCTGAATCGCTTTTGGAAGTCGTTTACTGTAACAGTTTAAAAAAGCGTTGACAAGGCTCACATTTTTGGAAAGTTCGTCAGAACTAGACAGGTCACGCAACTTTTATACTAATAGCAATACTTATATATGCACACCACAAGCTTCAAATCAATGATACACTCATGTATTTTTTGTATTCCTAAGCAAAAGTTACCTGGGTGGGATAAAATCATAGTGTAAGTACAGAACAAACGATTCCCTCAAAGACATCTTCCACAAATAAACTCGCCATTACCGCAGTGCATCGACAGACGCAACAGCAAAAAGTCTGCCGAACATCCAAAAGGAGACATACAAACTTAATACAGCGAAACAGTTCGAGCTAGAAAACGAAATTGAAACTGATTTGCCTAAAAATCCCCGTAGTTTTTGTAATAGCGTACACCCAATAAAAACAGGCTTATCCGGTCTGGAGAAAAAAGCTGTATGTCGTATTCCAAACGGTAGTATTTAGCCCGATTTTGTCACTCAAGGGAAGTAGACGGCACCACGATAAAGTGATCCACACACAAGACCTTGTCGTCAACAGCATGAATGCTACGAAGAATGTACCCCTTAGCAATGTGACCGTTAAGGATCTGTTGCTGACTCTTCAGTTTGATTCAAGGACCAATATCGTGATCCTTCCGGTAGCTTTACGGTCAGATTGTAATGAGAAGCACCGGTTTCTAAACATAATCGAAAGACATAAGCACAATGGACGTGCAGAACCCAAATAAACAACAAAGTAAGAACTTAAGTGTTTGCTTGTTAAGAAAATCTTGGTGTTGTTTCTTAGTATGAATGTTATTCAGTTGCTAGGACCTAGATCATTTTGTTTTGGCCCGACTACTTGTGCGTGTGAGATTAGCCCCGATGGGGTATATGATAATCCTCTGGTCCTAGCTGCTCGTAAGGTTCAGTGGTGACCGAAGTTTCATCTTTTAATGAAGTAAGGCGTTTAGTAGCGTGATGTCCAGTGTAATCAGTTCTCGTTTCTATGCTAGCGGCTCTACGAGTTTTGCCATGGCCTGCAAGGATTACGCCAAGTTCTTAATTTGATCACTTCTATTCATTATTAAATTCCAGCACCTCAGTCTGATCTGCTAAAAAGAATGCCTGTTTACTTCCAAAAAATCTATTAAATTACGTGACAGACAGAACTTACGAGGCCTGTTCAGTGGATACACCAGAAAGTGAATATTAATTCACAGAACACACACTCAATGTTAACAGCTACTTGAAACGAATTATCGCCAGTACCGTGATGGGGACATCTTTTAACCCTAAAGTTCAGCATGTAAGAAGTACGTGCTTCCTCAATTGCCGAGTGGTGGTAACAACGACGTAGACTAGCTGATAAACATACTCAAATAGGTAATTATCGTGACCTGTGCCACAGCTAAACTCCGTATTCGAGTCGTTGGGTCTGAAGTTCTCCGGTTTTATAACAAAGGGAAACTTTCATCTTGAACCTTCTCTGTGTGTATATATTCTTTCATCCGTTTTCGTGAAATGGGTTGTGTTAGTTCAACACCAAGACAGTTTCTAAGTAAGCTCGGGAACAACGTTTTTCATTAGGGACCCGGTGAAACGCAATCGGTCAACACTGTCATCCTAGGCCATCTAGCTGAATGTGAGAAGTTAATGAAAATCAATCAGGCCTTCCAAGTGACCTATTGCATTCCAGATGACCTGTTGAAGTCTGTCTGACTAAAAACACTCTGCGGTCCCCAGAATATAAAAATCAAGCTTCTTCACTCGGTGCCATATCACCAAAAGCGGTTTCTATAAGCGAAACCTTTACTTAGGCCTAAAATTCATCTGATCAAAGGCAACGCGGGTGGTTATACCAAAGTACAAGTGTAACGTGATGGATCAATCAAGCCAATACTAGCTAAACGTCCAGTGACTATCTCCGTGTAATAAGTCCGGCTCATCTCCCGATCTAACCCCAGCACTTCTTTATATAGTTGTACCTGCTTGAAGACGAATCGTCGAAAACGCGTTTACTTACATATTTATTCTCATTATTGCATTTGGCATAACCGAAACACAGACACAACGATACTTACTGGAAAGCAGACTCAGTGAGGTGTAGAACAGGCTAGGGCGTATAAAGAAAATCAATCAATGCAAAAATATTTGCGTAATTTGTTCCACTTTACTGGCTTACACCAAGGTTGAACAGAAGCCAACAGGTTTTGAGGCGTAATGCTCAGTCAATAAAAACAGCCAAATGTTTAAAGTGGGACGTTAACAAACAACAAAAAGCGGTACAAGCAGATGGAAAAGGAAATGTTGAATGACGTCTACATAGTGCAGCGTCTTGAGTGTCACACTTTTGGAGAAAGGCGTCCGACATTCACAAAGAAAATTCCCACGGTATACACTGTAAACAAGCTATTTCACATATTTTTACAACAGTAAAAAATGTCTATCTCTCTCCAGAAGTGGAGTGTAGAAATTGTTCATTAATCTAAATTAAAATTGGGCATTACTGATAAACATTTAAGTGCCAGTCACAAAGAATCCAATGAAACACACTTGGACTTAGACATCATCACTTTTACATGGCATATCTCTGTAGTCAAAGAAAGTTATTAGCAGATAAAACGTCGTTATGCGGCGTAAGACAGTGATTATACTCTGCCATTGTATGTTATCTTAGCAAACGGTCTGAAAACAGGACATCATTGCCAACGGAACTCTCAACTTTTTCAAACTTCGATATAAGTTAACAATAACAGGTTACTTAGTATTAGGAAAAAATCAAAACGTTCACCCCAAAAGCGATGTAACTTATTAGGCTGAGAAATGTCTATTCTGTTTATTCAGTAGTGAATAATTATGTTGCGGGGGCTCAAGAACGAATGCTTTGTATTGAAATGTCCGGTTTTCTGCGGGATTATATACCTAATTGTCCAATATGCTCGATTCACAACGCTTCTTTGGTAAATGGGCCGAAGTTGATATACAAAGCAATAGATGAATCGTGGCAAAAGTGAATATCGATACAGTTACTTTAAATGGAGAAAACTAACCAAACCCAGTGGGATTTGGTAACCTACTGCTCACAACAACTACACAGTAAGTGACAGACGAGTCGTGATTAGAGTTTACTGTTTGTGAGAGACCAGAAAAGTTAGTATCTGATAACAGACCGTGTTCACCAGTACGAATTTTGGAGATTCTAATAAGAAGTACAATTAATACGTTGGTCTACCAATCATTACTGCAGTCAGTCAAACGGGTGGGCTAAATTGGCAGTAAAAATGCTAAACGATTGTTTTTAGTGGCTATAAATATCCCCAAGAATTCCCACTTCACGTCACCAAAAAGATACAGGCCATTGCGTGATATCAGAACCCGTCCAGTGCGCCGCTTGTTTATTCAATGAACAAGAACTCTACTCACGCAGCAACTGCCTTACTTCACCCAGAAACGAGTTCCCTTGCCCTACTTCAAAAGCGCCCGCAGAAACTTATGTTTCGATAAGAACGCTGTCACGACCGTAGATCAAAAAGTTTCCCACACTTGAAATTGGAGGAATGTGGACGAAATGTGTGCCGAATGTCCCTGACAACTAAAGGGGAAGTACTAACAAAGAACGTAAAATTGAAAGAAGCTATTATATCAAGATAAGTATTAACATGTTTCGCTGAAACCAGGTTCATTTGCATCGTTGTTGGTGGAGAGAAGCTGGTTTGCTCGAAAACACACAAGAACCACCAAAAGGTACGCCAATATTGATGTTAACAACGATGAAACAATATGTAGTGGCAGAAGATACGGCATTAACAACATCGACGGATAGACAGAACCCAAAAAGGAGGGATTTAATGAAAGCTAAGACCGATTATCGATCCAATCGGACGCAGATCTAAGCCAATCGTCGAAGTTGGACATACCAGTCAATAATCGTGCGACAGGACCATCAAGGGATGAAGTGTATTGATTAGTGTGATCAAGAACGGTAAGAAAATCGCGTAACCAATTTTAGCGCGTACAACGTCAAACAGATTCAACAACATCGCTGGATCGAACATCGGCACTGCGGACACAAGACCAGTGGCATGTAATCTAATGAAATCAAGCGATCTATCGCCCGGTGAAGACAAGTAACTTGGGTGATGATTAGTTACGTTAGTTATTGAATATGATACCGTTATGTCCTGTAAGCAGTTGATCAGAGCTCAATTATTGTTTTTGTTTCATATAGGGTTAGGGTATATGACATGTGCAACTGTCTACAATGTTTGTGTAGATAGGAATAGTCACCCTGTCACGTATGCATAAAACGTCTCATCACATACACGATTAAACCATTTTCCGATCGCCGCACTCTTCATCAAACGCATTCTGCACTAAAAGTGTTCTGCACGACAAAGTCCGAGTTCGTTTATCCTTATCAAACATATGTGTGTGACGCCACTGCACGTAAAACGTTTCATAGCCCAATTAATCCTTGATTTTCTGTGCAACATCTTTTCAAGCAAAAGTGGTTTATATGTGAGACACCGAAATAAAATTACTTTAGTGTATAAGCGTTGTTGCAGCGCGCTTGAAAATACCCAAAGTTAGTTAAATCTACACAGATTGTGAGGGAAGGCGGGTATACAACCTGTTGCTTACCTGCAGAAATCTAATTTCCGGGTTATTAGTTATTTAAGGCTGACCGTCTGTACGACAGAGTTTGAAAATTTCCTGTCTTCAGAGCATTGCGGTGATGAATTCGCAGCTTTCTCGATGGGAGTGACCACAATTTGTATTTCAGTTCCTTTCTTTCCTCCAAGTGACAAGTTAGCAGCTTGCGCGATTTCACCGCGTCTATTCACCCTTACTATATCTGTAGAGTTAAACTTTTAACAAAGCATAGACGTGCTTTGACCGGATAGAACATGGATTGTGTTGGCGTTAAGAATTTCAGCTGAATTTACGGTGAGCTATTAGACGTACACTTTATGAAGAATTCCAGTCTTAATAAACGAAGAAGACACTCACTTTGACCCACTGCCTGTATATTCTGTTGAAGACTTCAAGTTATTACGAAGGGGCGGCCATCTTAGATTTTGCGTTTCTCAACCATCCGATGAAAACTCCCACGGCTGTTCTAAACTCACAAATCGCTGTAAGATGGGTTAAGGCATATTTGCTATTGACATTCTGTTTGCTCTTGCGTTAAACATTGAAGTCGTCGAATTATGTTTGAGCTAGTCGTTGAAATTTGACCCTGTAGTCTTCTATCCGTTACTTCTTACCATATTTAGGGTAAAACTCCAGCGAGCTCGAACTGTGACGATGTATTTGTCCCCTAGAGTTAGGCTGTTTATAAATTTCATTGAGTATTCATTGGGGTTTTTTCAAAATCCGGTGTTGTTGTCATCTTCATCCGAATATTTTATTTCAATTAACTAACCATTCGCTGGTTGATAACCACTTGTTGAATCACGCATCAGTTTCCAGATTGTGAACGCCTGTTCCATACTTTCAAAGTTTTCCGTATTGGGAAGACTGCTTACTATATCCATTAGTCTGAAAGTATTCTATATAACTATTTAATCACACTTTGGATTAGTTAGTCAGGCCAAAGCACAAAAGGTGACCTAACAGTAAGTTATTGAAATCACTAATCACTAAGATACCGCCTTTCGAATAAAAGTCGTCAATACTTCATCGTTTTTAGTAACTTGCCGTGTATAACCAACGTAAGATGGACCAACGAAAGGCACAGTTACCGGATGACGTGATCTAACGCTCAGTTCGATAGATGCTTATTAGTTACATGTCGCGAATACCATCGAACGACTTTCATCCTAATGGGATAGATTACTGCATTGGTTTGTACACTGGAATTAATGTAAAAACGCTTCATATGCCTGTGTCAGTTTAGAAGGATGGTAGTGGTGCTAGTCAACGTTGATATGACCTGTTAACCCCAAGCGAAAGGACTTGATGGCCAGGTTATAACCGAAGGCTAACGTGTCTGTGGTCCATCGAATTTTAGTGTTTGCGTAGCGCAAACTTATTTATCTACTATAGAGTGGACATATAACTACCCAAGCAGCAAGCACCTCCATTAACAATGAAGCGAAATGGGGTTTTGTATATAAGCCGGTTTTTCACGTTAAATACATGACAGCATCCGATGCTGTATATTTCCTACTATATCTCTACTTTTGTCGTTGAGGTCAGTGCCCACATGTTAATGTCCGACTCCCTCGTTTTGTTTTAGTGCATCAATTTCCCATGAGTACTTATGCTCAGCTTGGTTTGACTTGTGATGCCGATAGGTTGTTATAATCTATTTTCCGTTGTCGTCGTGTTATTTTGTTATGTTGATTATGTTCAACAGAAAACAAAAGATCGCTGTTCCATGCTGCCTATCTACCAAAAGTGCAGAAGGTTCATGCAACTGCATCTCGTTTTGCGACGCCTTTTACAGTATTTTGTACATTATCATTTTTATTGTTCTTCACACTTTTCACCTTCCTTAAATTTACATGTACTTTTGATGTTTAAACCATGTAAACCGAATGAATCGAAAATCAATAATATAAAATTTATCTCCAAGATTGAGAGCCCAGCGTTCTTCTTGCGTTTTGCGTCGCTAGTGTACCGAGTTCAGTAAAGTGAAAGGCCAACGCGGTTAACCATTTATTTCAGAATATCCCCAGTTCATCTGTTATCACGATTTACTTTGCTGTTAACCCAAAATCTCTTTGGGTCAACACGATAGATCGCATCCATTGAAACCCTTCATTCAGTTTAGTGGAACCATCTAAACAAACGCACCTTGGCGAACTATTTTCAGTCAATTGCTTTAGTTTTCATCACATGTTTAACTCTTCTTCACGCCTAAGCTTTCTGTAGTGTTTAGATTTATTGCCGTTTTATATAAGCTACTTAATAGTGTCCCAATTATCCGCCCATCACCTCAATTCCAGCGACCTGCTTATTTATCTGGTTACCGCCGCTTCTTCCATCACTTGTATGAAACGGATTATTTGTATAATTAATAGGTGTTTTTGTATTCTTCATGAAGGTTGCAATTTTCTTGTACCTTTTTTACATAAATTCAATAAATAATAGGAGGATATATCATTCGCTAATGGTGTCTTTGCACGTAGACATAGATAAATTTGATAAGGTGTTTTCAGATTTGTACTTTGCATAGCCATTTCCACCATAAAATTTGGATCTTAACAATATGCAACAGAAGTTAAGAACAATTGTTACATGTAGTACAAAATAACGTGCATCGTCATACTGTCATCACACTTTTTTCATCTCACATTTCCGATCACTGGAATACGTGTACTGAAATCACAGGTCCGCAAATCAGGAAAGACGGATTATTGTGTATTACTGCATGCTTACATTTACAGACCGCATCAGTGTGTTAGTTGTGTTAAATCTAGTGTGGCACATCAACCACAAGTTGCCTTCCGAAATTAGCTGTCGCTTGTTGCGCAATCACTACAACTGTTTGTTCATACATTTTAATCTATATAAACACCTACACTGCATTAAGCTGCTTCACTGACGTCCTTACTTACAATATCTTATTCGTTATCTTGCAAATGCTCTTCGAAGACAGACCATCTATATGGACAGCGATGAGATGATTTGCATTGCCAATCAGTTGTATCAGAAGAAACCAGTTGTAGTGGATAAGTGGATATGCACTAGACCCTCGTCCACTAACAATTTAATACGTCTTTCCTGAAGAGCGATCGTAACGTAGTCCCAACAGGCATCGAACTAGAGAACACGGTGGGGTTTAGAAACAAACCGTATATTTCCAGCAATATTTGGAAATATGGTAAGTAGTTAGCTCTAGCCTAGTCTGTGACCAGCGGCAGCAACCAAGAGGAAAATGAAGAGAAACGCGTGATGGGCTACAGCCCACTCGGTGGCGCTCAAAAGCGCGCCAAGCGAAAAATATGTGGAACCTTCGAGTGCGTTAAACAACGTTCGAACAGGTTCGGGTTGAACGACCTTGAAGGTAAATCGTTAAGAAAGCAGCAAGCATTCACTGCGTACAATTAGATGCACGATTGAAGAAAGTGGCACTGAGTTCCTATCAGGCCTCCTATTGCAGGCGTACACAGGATCATGCGTACAGGACAGACAAGCAGGAAAACACGGTTGCGGCCGGGACCCTTAGAGAAGCCACACGATTGCCGGTCACTACACAAGCCTCCCCCCAGAAGGGTGGCGGTGGGCAACCTTCGATCATGCAACCGGAGGTATCGACGTATGGGTCACCCCCTTGTGGTTTTGTTCATTGCACTCCCGATGCCATAGGTACATACACAAAAGACCTGAGACCACAACGTCCCCCTCCTTATGTTACTGCGCCAGTCTAGAGTGAAACTAACCCAACGTGGGAATGGTGTGAACTGCCGAGCTCAGTATACAGACTGGCAAATTTGGCAGTGTAGTTGAGGAAGTTGCGTACTTCCTAGGTCGTACAGTCACTACGTGTATGACTGTTGACGATGGCCTGTGTTCGCATGATTGATGACCGTGGTGTGGCGAGCCTCACATGAGAAGGAGATAGTCGCGAGCCACACTGGTGATGATGCATGCTGAGGCCTAATGAATGCGTGTATGTAGGGCGCAGAGCGGAAGGCGGGTGGGATTTTCCCTGGTCGATTTGCAATACACGCCGTTGTCCATTAACTGGTTTCCTGGTTTAATTATTGTGGGGGATAGGCACGAGTCTAGTTAGAAACGTTCCGATCCACTACACAGTATACTGATCTGAACAACCGTGTTGTAAATTTGAGACGATTGACAAGGCGGACGCGGTGGAGCATTATATGGGGAGAACTAAAAGAAGAATGCGCCCAGCAAACACATGGCCGACTCCAAGGTGTTTGCCAACATCTGGCCAACATCTGGACAACGCATGGCCACACAGTAGGCGAATCGGATAAGAATAATAACTGGTATTAAACATGGTCATTGTGGTATTCAAACGAGTTTTTAAAAACTTCTAAAATACACTTTCTTAGTGCTAACTTTCAGTCCAAATGGATTCACGATTACAACAATTTTGCACACGTTTGTTTTAATCAGTTCCTCCATCAGACGCGCATTAACAGTTTCACTTGGTTTGTGCGTGGTGAGTTCAGCTGTGTTGCATCGCTTGCGGTCTGTGGTCACTCACAGTTTCGTTGAAAGCTTTGTAAATGCGTCAAATTTATTTCGTTATATCACTTTCCGCATTCGGCCTCATTAATATTGGTTTAATTAAAGAAGTTACACGTAATTCGCTAAAAAATTGTATTTCACAGGAAGTGGAAGTTGCACAAGTTCATTGGAATTTCCTACGTCATTCCGGATATATCCATGGATTAACCGTTTAATTTCTGAAACAACTGAAAGTTCTCTATCAGATTGTTTAAATACATTATTGTTGTATCTTGCTTATTAGCTGAGATATTCCACTTCTAATGCGTGCTAAAAACTTGTTTTTTTCCGCAGGAAGTGAAATTTACACAAGTTCAATGGAATTTCCTACGTCATTCCGGATATATCCATGGATTAACCGTTTAATTTCTGAAACAACTGAAAGTTCTCTATCAGATTGTCCAAATACATTATTGTTGTATCTTGCTTATTAGCTGAGATATTCCACTTCTAATGCGTGATAAGAACTTGTTTCTTTTGCAGATATCAAGGCATGGAGTGAATATTAAGCTGTTGCAGATATTTTCAGTGAACAGGGTGTTCATTTCCAATTATGGGACCTTCTGTTAACTGGCTGCAATCTTTTTTTAATTAAATTTTTTTTTCGATCGCAATGATTTTTTCAATGTTTTCAAGATTTTTGAAGTTCGTTACTTGGTTGTTGAAAGCAGACGGTAGCTCTAATTGTGGTTGAGTATATTGAACACTGAGGGAACACTAAGAGAACGGCCTTGCTAATAGGCATTGTAAAATTCAGCAAACAGAGCGCTTTCAAAATTTTTCGCTGGCCGACTGCGAGTCTGGCCAAACCGGAGTCGGACCGACTCCGGTACTTGGTGCAGGCCAGATCCGTTCCGACTGGTTGGCCAGATCCGATCCGACTCCGGGCCAGATTCGGTTTGTTTGCTGAGCGTGGTAGTTGAGAGAAATCTGGTGCGTAGGTGAGCTTTTGCCGAGTAAAACAATTTTGCAGCCAGCCTCCACTTTGCCTGCATGGGTTCTACTGGGGGTCTATGGATCAAACCCCACTTTTACCCAGCGCCAGTCCACAAAAGCCCCCCGGAGTTCCCTAAAGGACCATATGGGGTCTGCTCTTTGAGTTGGTCACAACTGATCAAAAAAGTCGAAACGATGCGCTACTATTTCAAATTTAAATCTGAAATGATAGTGTTTGGCTTTGACGTTAACATTTAAATCGAAATGATAGATAAGTGAGCAACAATAGTTGTTCATTTGTCTATCCTCTAATACATCAACACTAAACTTCGGTACGTTACTCAGCAGCTGGAAGCTTATGTGAAACAATCAAAAAATACGCTGTCACTGCGATAAAAACAGATGCAAAATGGATCGTTTATCTTTTCAGCGTTTTAGTCATACTGTTACCTTAAGCCGGCTTATAATGAGAAGCTCGAGAAAATACTTAGTTTGAAGATTATTACGATGAGTTATTCGTAAACGTCAACTTACTCCTCGTAGTTTCCAATAACCCAAGACGGGCGCCATCAGCGCAGTATCAGAGTGCGTATTTCAAAATTGGTAACAACCTGAAGGTCAAATAACTCAAGGTCGTTGTACCACACTATCACTTCAGCTTAACACAGTTCACTGCACTAGGCGAACGGTGTTCAAAACTTAAATTTTCATGTTCCTGAACCAACAAGCCCGAAGTGTTTGACACTTTGACTCTAAGTTTTTCTATTCCACCGTGAGATACCTATGTGGCTTCTTCGAGGATCCCGGCCGCAACCCTGTTTTCCACTGATATTTTCTGTACGCTTGATTCTTTGTAAGCCTGCTATAGAAGGCCTGATATGAACTCCGTGCCACTTCCTCCAGTGCCCGGCGAATGCTTATCTTTTTTCCCAACGACTCATCTACCATTCCATTCTTCAAGGTCTTTAATCCGGATCTTTTCGGGCGTTGTTTGACGCGCTCGAATGGTATACTTACTTGTCGCTCGGTGCGTTTTTAGGTGCCGCTGAATGGGCTGATGCCAACCCGCGCTTCTTTTCCTTCTTCCTTTGATTGCTGTCGTTGGTCCCGGACTAGGCTAGAACTAATTACTTGTTATATTTCGAAACATTGGCTGAAGTACGATGTTTGTTTCCAGACATTACTGTGCTCTTCAGTTTGACACCTGTTGGTTCTATGTTTCCTTTACTCTTCAGGAAAAGCTTATTAAATTGTTAATGGACGAGGATCGAACGCATACGCACGTGTACACTACACCTCCATGTGGCTCCGCTACAACAGAGTAAAATGGCACCAACTGGAAGATACGCCTACGTAAGTGTTATCTTTTATCTTAAGAGGTCATGCGGACATGGAGAAGTATGTGGGAACGTCCTGGCCTGCGAGCTGAGGATAGGTCTTCATATACACTAATACATACATCCCAGCATCCATACTAATCATTACCTATCCAAACGTACCTGTGCATGAATTCTGCACAAGCCGGCGTATGGATGGCATATCTGCATCCCTGGGGGCTTAACCGCATCAAGTTACTGACCTGTTTCAGCGATTTCAGCGATTTGTTCACGGGATCGAGGTTGGAGGCCCAAGTGACCCGGATCCAGTCAGTTTGTCCGTTTCGATGTCAGCGGTTTTCTGTTGACCTGAAAGGCAGTCATTGAAAACAGGGTGTAGCACCGCTCTAGGGATTCACAGAGAATACCGAGAACAGAGTAAAATACTAATCTAGCAAAGCAGAATAAAATACTAATCCTACAAAGTCTTAAATAAGTGAGAGTCTAATAACACTTTGAAGCGGTCCCTAGAAGAGCAGCTAACAACCTCCAGTGGAAGGTCGTTCCAGTGTTTGATAACCCTGTAAGAGAAGAATTGTTGCCTAACGAAGGTCCGGGGTCGAAGCTTATATAGCTTCTTGTCGTGACCCCTTCGAACGTTATCAACTATTGTGGTAAAGAACTGGTGCACCAGTCCTGTGCGGAAGAAAAAGTACGTAAGGATTAAGTCGCCTTGGAGTCTCCGAAATTCAAGTGGATAAAGATCAAGAATTGCAAGAAGAGACTCGTAAGATAAATGCCGCAAGCCAACGACCATTTTGGTGGCTACTCGCTGGACACGTTCGATGGCGAGTATGCCCTTCTTCAGGCCGGTGTACACGACTTGATTTGCGTACTCAAGCAATGGTCTGATATAGACCCCGTAGAGCGATTGAAAAGCATGCCTGTCTATTCGAGGAAAGGCTCTTTTTATCATTCCGAGGGTCTCAAATCCCTTTCTGGCAGCCATCTGGTGGTGATAAGAGAAGGATAAACTAGTCGATAGCCAAATCCCTAGGTCTTTTTTAAGGTTCACCTTTGTGATATCCGTTATACTTTGTGCACTATGTATCACGAACAGGTTCCCCGAGTCTCCTCCAAGCGACATATGCGCACACTTATTGTCGTTTAGAGGGAGACTCCAGTCTTCTGACCAGCCCTTAATACGGTCGAGATCAATCTGTAATGCGCTGGGATCAGAGGCGTTCCAGATTTTTAAGTCATCCGCATAAAGGAGGATATTGCTAGAAACAAGGTCGGGAAGGTCATTAATGTATATTAGGAACAACAGCGGACCGAGCACAGATCCTTGAGGAACCCCAGTGGAGATCGGAGAAGGAGAAGAAAGATCCGATCCGGTTTTTACCTTAAAAGTTCTGTTGTCAAGAAAGGATTTAATCCATCAGAGAACTTCTCCTTGGATCCCGTAGGCTTCTAGCTTATGTACAAGTGGACCGTGTGGGACACGATCGAATGCCTTGGCAAAATCGAAAAAGATAACATCCGATCGAAAAAGATAGCATGAACCGACTGGCTCGTTACCAACTTACTGATCGGGTAGCTCGAAATTTGATTCAAATTTCTTCGTTGTCATTGTCCATTCACATTTTTGCTCCATTGATTTTTTGTACAACAAAAACTGTCCACGAATACCGTTATGCGTTAATGACCAAGGTATTAAGCTATTCCGTACGGTATTATTTGCGTTTTGTACTATCTGTCTTTGGAACCATTGAAAACTGTTTATTTTATAGTGTTTGCTCTTACTGACAATGATTCGTGTCAGAAGTGGTGCCCCTTCCAGTGCAGTGGCCACAACAAAGACCAGCACGAGTAGCTAGTTTTTTCATTCCCTCCTTTTATTTCCATGAGCTGTATGTTTAGCAACAGCGAATGTAACTCTGCCCTTGGATGTTCACGCGCGTGTCAAGAAACTTGAATTGACGCAGAAAACCTGTGACTACAAATGCGAAGCACTTCGCAAATTTGTACCTCCTTTCATTTCTTCCACATGGAGTAAGATGGATAAGTTCCAACAGACTTCTTCCGAAATGAAGTTGATACTGCAGTCTCCGTATGAGTACGCAGCCGTTTCCCATCCAAGTGTTGTAATCTTCATGATAGGATTTGCCTTCCAAACCGCAGGCGTACATGGGGTCGCACTGAAAAAACGGGTCGAGCTTGACCTGGAGCTACAGTTGGTGAGTATGTTCATCGTTTCTGTCCCCGCAGTCCTTGCGCTTGCAGTAGAAGGCAGAGATAGTGCTTCCGTAAACGATAGTCCAACGACCGATCCTCCAGACACAGGCACAGGTGTTGAGGATACCGCAATCGCTCACAATCCGTCGTCCGTGTTATCCGACCCAAGATCTGCTAAATTCTTCTTTCATCGAATTCGAAACGGAAGGAAGCTGTTGGGGCAACCACTCACAAATCAGGACACATTTCACTCGCCCGCCCCGCTGGGCATTACAATTTGTGGCCTGGTAATGCCGCACACTAACTTTCTCAAGGCCTTGTCATTACCATATGAAAAGGTCAGAGCTTTCGTGGCTATAAACTTCAAAACACTCCTCCTAAAAGCTGCAGTTTGCGACGCCTACCATACTAATCGATCGCTTCGCAAGGTCTCAGATGGTTGCACAGGCGGTGCCGTCGCGCCTGCAGCCGCAAACGATGGTCGTCAGACCAACTCAGCAGAACAAACTGAGTCCAGTCTCTGCGCTGTTCTTAGTCACACGCTCCGTCTTAGGTTTGATCTCTTAAGCTGTTCGTCGCACTCCTCTTCTCTCTTCTCACGAAAGCAAGGGAGTAAATAGCATTTAATTGAATGTGTGCTTATATTTTGGGTTTGTTCAATAAACTAACGGAGATCAGACAGTTAGTTCTTGACATTCAACCGCGTATTTTCCTTTTTTGGGAATGTGGATTACAGATAATTTCAGCGACAGTGAACTGAGTACCTGCGAATACTCAATTTACAGAGGTGACGCTACTTGAAAGAGAATGGGGGAACTTGCGACCTACCGTAAGCAGAACTTCCCAACACTCACAATAGTCTAAGAATCTCGGCCTTTTGATAGATGCGACACTGTGAAGCTTCGATTGACACTACGCGACCAAGACTGAGTCCTAGAAGGGGTTGTTCATCGTCCTCACTTATAGAACACTTCCGATGACGACGCCGCTCCCATTGGTCTACGAGCTTATTGAGGTTACAGCGTTTTTCTGATCTACTTATTATGAGTGTCTTCAATGTATCCAAGGTAAACTTGACATCGGTGTCTCCAGAACTGTGAAAGCGGACTCCCGATTCCCATATCAATGTTGATACGACGAGGAAAGTGGATGCCTTTCAACTTCCTTGCGCAGCATCGTTTTGGTCAGTTTCCGCCCCCGGTGAATCCAGTTATCGCTACTAAGGGTCACCTGGTAAACAGTGACCATCAAGCCGCCACCTGGCCACAGTGTTTCCTCTCCGCTCACCCTTACTCATATCTGTTGCTGGTCACAAAAACCAGTAAAAGCATCCACAGTTTGACATTTCAACCAAACTGACTCTAATGTTCTGAGAAGCTACCTGTGAACACTTCTTTTTCAGTATGACTCTGTGGATCAAAAACTATCATATGTTTCAAAGCACACCACAGAAGGCGGTTGGTTTAATGGTATTGCACAAACTGTAAAATGTATCTGTTTGTCACTTTTGCGCAGAATACGTCATCTCCTTGACGGACGGCCCCGATTTTTCTCCAAATTGTTATTATTCTTTAAACTAAATACATGTGGGTTACTGAGAAACTCCACGGACTTAAGTCCGTTCGAAATAAGCATGAGGTTGAAATCTTTGAACATACCAACCTAGTAGGAGAAAAGATCCTCCTAAGATCTCACGCAGAATCATTCCTTATTCGAACATATGCGTCGACTGAGAAAGCGTGAACCTCCACCTATTTCTTTGCGAATGCTCGGCTGGCAGACTTCTTCGGCTTCTTATGTGTGACCGAGCTGTTTGAGGATTACTATTCGGAAGTCAACAACGCAGCGCCGCCTGAATGGCATCCTACTCCACCAGTGAGGAGATCTCGGTAGCCATTTCTTAACACTGAGTTTTTCCCGCTAGATTTTAAAGACCTTCTAAGCAAGGCTATTTCTATAGTGTGATGGGTCCTGAAAAGACCGCCGAATTCTCGAAGAAGCAGCTGCTGGCCTGACAGAACCCCGTTATAGGTTGTTCGAACGGATACTGCCACTTGGCATTCTCCCAGTGCACGAAAATACTTCATGGTCACGTTCATCCTCAATACGGGTTGTCAGCGCTATCCAGCCAGTTTCTGGCTTCTCAGCCTTACCAAATGTCCATGCAAGATAATAGAGCGTTTGGTAACACGCCCCATCCTCGGGCACTCGCCATCGGTCAATCTTTTTTCCTCGACCCAACATGACCCACCCCAACCGATCATGTATGGCAAATATGTTAATCGTCATGAACAGTCTGATGGGGGTAAGAGATAACGACATAACCCCAGATGCCGTCTTTCTGATATTGTCAAGGCATCTGACCGTGTCTCACATGGTCCTCTCAGACATAAGCTGGAGGTGAGGTTCTTCGCGGGATGACCTCTGATCTGGACAGCAGAGCTTTTGGAGTTAAAACCGAATCAGCCCGTCTACCTCCTCGATTCTTGTGTGGTTTCCTCAAGGGTCAGCGTTGGGACTTATTTTGATTCTCGTCTATATCAACCGAATTCCAGATAATACCTTCAGCAACGCCCATTTACAATCTGCATTACCACTAATCCCAGTGCGCTACAGATTGATCTTGACGCGATTAGGCGCTTTTTGGACATTTGCATTTTCCACTGAATGACTGAGCGTACACGCATTTTGCTCCATGGAGATTCCTGCAATGTACCCATGATTCATACTACGTTCAGCAGAGCAAACCTCACGGATTTCACTTTGGAGAAACATCTAGACGTTTTGATATCGTATCGCCTGCCGCCAGCAGAGGGTGGCGAAGAATGGACCCACCACTCTTAGGATGATGAAGTGCGGCCTACCCCTCATGGGGGAAATATCGTTTCAAAAACTTCACGGGAGTTATATAAGGCCGCTATTATAACATGCTAATCAGGCCGTGTCTACTGGTCTAACGAAAGAACCACACTGATGAGCATGTCCAGCGCGCGGCTACTGAACTAGTTACAGGCTTAAGAATTGACGCATGCGAGACCGCACTTCAAATTCTTGTTTTGTATCCACTTGAATTTCGATGAATCTGCGGTAATCTAATCCTCACTTACTTCCTTCTTGAAATAGGCTCAGTAGAACCATTCTACTTCGTGGCGATTAAAGACGACCAACAAGAACAAGCCAGGAAGCCTTACGATTTCCGTCCTTGGGCCTTCCTCAGGCAACAGTCCTTTTCTTATATGGGTATTAGCCAGTGAAGCAGCCTTTCTTCTGAAGTTATCCGCTTCGCTTCTACATATCGTTTTAAAGCATTGTCAGACTTTTATCCACTCAAGGCAGCCCAGTGATCTTATGGTGTTCTTAGTATATATTTTAGTCTGCGAAAGCGGTGCTAAACTCTGTTTTCAGTTAGCGTATTTCACGTCAACGGACACTCACTCGATACCGAAAAAGACAACCCGAATGAACCCGATTTACTTGGATTTCTCGTCCCGAACCCGCGAACTAATCGTTGAATCGTCGAAAAACACATCAGGAATGGTCGACGGGCAACTCCTTGACACTGACGGCTGGTGTTACGGAGGAGTTGTCGACGGATTCTCTTATTCCTCATCTTTATCACGGTGATCCATCGTCGTGATGTGCTACAAAGCAGTTAGACGGAATTTTCCGTTAAACGACTCCGTTTTTCATGGAGTGGCTTAGGAGATATTTTTGTTGATGCAATGTTCAGTGTATCCGTTTCGAATCCCCCAGCAGTGATAAAAGTACAAATCACTTTCGTTGCGCACAATTTAGTAGAAACTTCATTTGGCGTTATTACGATTATCCTGTTACTCAGTGATACCGTCGCTGCGAACAAACAAAAGGTGGTGCTCATAGACATTGTTCTTGCAGCTGATGTTGACGCTCGTTTGTCTTTGAGGGTCACAATGATCATGCTACCTTCCTTGAAGGAAGTTGTACTTGAATTGCCGTTGGATGTACTCATTCCGCTGTAAACACCACGGGAGTGTGGCTCTATTTTCATCGGGAGATGAGGAACACATGAATGAATGACGGCATAAGTCATGAGGCTTGTTTACAGAATTCTGGACAGTTCTTCAGCTAAAACTGTATATTAGTGGCATCACTCTTTTCAGTAGTTCAACTTCACAGTTGTGACATAATCTGGGAAGTTTGACAGACTCTTCAACACTGATGACTTGCATGTGATTATTCTACGGCCTTTACATTTCGATTGCGCAACTGAAGACTCAGGGGTTCTGTTAAAGGATAATTCATTGTTGACAACGTATAACCGCCATGCGAATGTTGTTACAGATTTCATCACCGAATGCAACATATTTGTGCCTGTTTGCCCCAAGGGTGACATCCACAACATGCTGGAAACGTCAGAGTAGTTCAGTTTGCGTTCGCCGGGCAGAGCAGATATGCGTATATCTGTTGCTTCGTCCAGCATAGTGCGTATCAGACCTATCGCACTAATCGCCGGCAGCACTTCATCAAGGTTCTCTAATGTCCCGTGACAAATCTTGCATGGCAAACTCACTTGACACTGCCAGCTTTAACTTGCGGCGGATGGGCAGTTGTGTAGTTCGCTGGTATGCTGCTTGAAGGCCGAAACGGGTTGGAAGTGGCCATTTGGGCGTGAAGAGATGTTTCAAGTTCTTCTTGAGATATTAAAGTGTACAGTACGGGACAGATATATAGACGTCATCGAATATAATAGTAGCGTTGCAACGAGAAAAATCAGCTATACCTAAAAATTGTCCATATTCCCACTTGTGTTAAGAAAAATGTGTCGCCATTCTTTTCGATAAAAGCGTAATGTTAACATTCCCAATCGCTTTTATACTCTGAAAATGCTTTCATCAGAATTTTTGTTAGGAATATATATTCTCATCTAGCGGAAACGCTCAATTTTGCGTGGTTTTGGAAACATACTTGAACTTGTAATTTTTGACCACATTGCGATGGTATTGTAATGTATACGAAATATCACATTTCGTCCTAATGAGAGTTATGTCGCCATGCTTGTTGGTTAGTTATGTATCTGAATTACATGTTCAGCCTGTTTCTCTCGTAGTATTTTGATGGAAAACGGTCTACGTTATTGCTTGGTTGTTTCTGCCTTCGGTGTGCTGTGAATATGGCTAGCACGTCCCATCCTATCATTAACAACATGCACATTGTCTTGTTTATCGCTTATTGACTTTGCCTGAATGTAGCTTGTCATGTGTACGTGAGTCAGTGCTCACTTATCTGACAGATAATAACCAACCTTGGTGCTTGCTATTTCTCCGACGAGAACACTGATCTCTACTTCTACCGTTACAGCTACCACGCAGATTTTATTATCTTATCTTGGTCTGGTAAGGCTCCAGAGTTCCCATTGATTGCCCTGACCCCGCGAATAGAGTACCTGGGTGATTGGCCTGTTTTAGGGAGTCCTAAGTTTAATTTCCTGCTTATAGGTTTCCTAAAATCACAATTTTTAACTTTTCTCCAATTTTGCCTGTTTTGAGCGAATGTATATCAAATGTGCCAGTGACAGGTTTGATAAAACTTGCTTGAGACAGCGTAGCGCTATTTATTCGAAACTGACCTTCCCCCATGCGGTACACGATCGTCAGATCTGTTTTATTGGACATGCGATTCGATTTCGTACTTTCTGTATGCATGTCCATTATCACCGCGACAGTAGTGTGCTCTAATAACTATCTTTTCGGTGCGTGTTTCGACGACGTGACGAAGCCACTATCTTCTTCTTTGGCATTGTTCCATGCATGCCAGGTTGACGGTCCTTCAAACTTGGATACCCAGTTTACGTGTTTGTGGGTCCATGATCCGGCATTGTACACACCGTGTGAAACTTCGAATTCGCAAGCTCCGAATTCTCAACCAGTGACGTCAGCGACCCTTTTACGCCCGCCTTTCTAGCGAGGACTCCTTCTGTCAGTGGTCTTAGCACTTCCGAATTCGCTATCTCATTTAAATTGCATAACATCGAACGGGAAGTTGGAAGCTAGCTGCATGTATGTTGCTTATACTTTACTTATAGAGGGAAACAGGTATTTCTACGTGAAAACTTATACCGGAACGCGTTCCATAAAACGACTGATTTGCGTCATCAAAGGGAGCAAATGGCTGTACACCAGGAAGTAATAACCTACTTAACCCTTGTTTGATGGCGTTAACGCCATCAACTTTGATTATATGGGATGATAGGGTACTCTGCGACATGCAAACGTGAACAACAACAGGAAGCTTCCCAGGGTTAATTCGACTATCTCGACAAGCCCGTTTCCGCTTACGACCACGTTAACTTATCGAAGAAAAGAAAGAATAAGGAACATAGTGGATGGGGGAGTACGCACTGTTTTGTGGAGTGAAGTAAAACCATCACAAAAGCGACGGTATTCTAGAGGAAACAGCCTAAGTGAGGGCAAACGCCCAGGGCATGCTACGGAAGCCGGACCTCATATATGTTTTGTGGCCCGTCACTGGACGGACTCCGGGAAAAAGTGTCTTGGCGTAGATACAGGAGTAATTTGAAGCTTCAAGAAAAGGCGCACAACTGTGAAGTACGCTGGAGTAAACAACGCATGTTCGGTAATTCCAAGTGCTCTAAGTAGTATGCCTTCACGGCACCTCGCGAGTGAATCAAGGTGATGGCAATTGCGGAAGGGGGACAAGGTTTGTTGGAATAATAGAACTCAGGACCCTCTTATTGAGCACCTGGGCAATGGGCGCGTCGCCCAGATGTTAGGCTTGACGGACGGTGCAACCAAAATGCAAGGCCCTAAAGTTGAATGTGTCAAAGGAGAGCATATGGGTTACAGACCGAGGATGCGGGACAGAGAGACTAGTCTGCACGATGCTGCTACCCTTATTCGTTCAAAACATTTCCCAGTGAAATATTCCGACATTTGGGCCAAACTCTTATGTGAAATTATGGCTGGTAGGAATATGCGTCAATTCAAACGAAGCTTAGAAACGTTTTTGACAATAACGAGCGTCATGCCTATTTCCGAACTCTGACTGCCTGGGAATGATATTTCGAAAATGGACCAAGTAACACCTGATGGAGAACCCTCTGTATCACGTGATGTTATGTCACTACCAGTTTTACCATTAGAGCAGGATAGATCTCGCTCTTGAACCTGAGAACATCTACGATCAATATATATGTGCGTCAATGTACACAGGCTTGTTTGTGAAAACCCAATCTTTCTGGTACGCTTTTACTCCATACTTAACGTTAACCAGCTATTTGTGGGTAATGATCACTGAATGATAGCTGAGCGGGATGAAGTGTTTGGAAAAAATACTTAATCTACCTGTCTCATGTGATCACATTCATTTGTGTTTCCTCCTTCCGTAATAGACCACCTGGCAATCTTTCCGTCAAACATTTTTTCCATTCTATATACCGGCCGCGTAGAGGAAATCGATATCAAAATTTGGCAGGAAAAACCGTTGATAAATATGGTCTTTGCGTTGTGTGATAACGACTGTTTTTTAGTGCAGTACATTTTATTACCCAACACAAAGTTAATAATTTTACATGGAAAGGTTTTGCCAGAAAATTGTCCACTTTGATCCACACGATCATTTTACATTCTCCCATTGATCAAGTCATTCTGTCTTTGATTATTGATTCCACAAATACATAATGCGAAAAAGCATTCCACAACGTCCGGATACTCAAAATCCCATATTGCTCGATCAGTTTGCAGGATTTGCAGAATTCCGTCGATTTCGGACAGTTAGCGAAGTCGCATCCGGAGGTCCGCCTATTTTTCCGCAAAAGTTAGTAGTTTTCTGTCTCTCCCTGTCCAGACAAAATTTTCTACACATTTTCCCCAGGCCACTCATGTGAAATAAAGGCCAGTTTATTTGACTTTCCTTTTCCCCATCACTGAATCATTTTTTTCTGGCATAACCTTGACTAGTAGGCCAGTGTAACATTGGAAAATGTCGGTCAATGTAGCTACTCAGTTTTTACCTAGCCTTGCGATCATGAGAATCGTCATTTAGAAGCATGTGTCCCAGAGGCTTTTTTGCATACTGGAGCTTTTCTCTCTCTTTGTGACAGGTCTGATGTTTTATTCACACATTTGATGCGTTGTACTGTCATTAATTATGCATACGATGCGCATTAATGTTTATTGCCCGATGGTGGGTACATTGATCGCGCTCACCTGGGCGTGTTTCTCACATATGCGTTGAGAAACATACCGCTATTATTATTAAAATTACTGTGACGCCATATCTTGGTGTCATTCACAAACATAATACATTCGGAACTCAGAGAGAGTGAAACATCGTTCATAAAAGATGGGGAAAAAGGAAAATGGAGCCTTCCCAAACCTCAGAATGGGCCCGAAAGCAGCCAATGGCAAGCCACTGATATGTGCACGGAAGTGTCCATCGAATAAATAATAACTTAAACAAGAGACGGAGGACAGGCCGAAACCAGGACAAGTGAGCCTCTAATGGAGAAGAAAACGAAGAACTTTGTGGAGGAGTCTAAATAGGTCTAAGTGGATGATATCGACTCCTGGGTTAGGAGCGGTGGCCTTTGCTCAGTCATCCATGGCAAGGATGATGTTGATGACATAAATGACCGTTGTGTAAATGAGGCGGATGTTTGTTTGCACTTAATTGAATACGAAACGCTTCCTGTATGAAGCTCTCCAACGCTTCCAATAGGACGGCAGGAAGTGCGACCGGACAACATTTTGACGGGTCCGAGCGATCTCCACTCCTGAACAGTGTAAGGGCGTTGTAGAACTTTTAATCATGAGCTGCCTGGTTAGTTTCCAAGAAGTCCTGGGAGAGTTCCAAGGGAAAAGAGCTACAGGTAAAACGAACATTCTGTATAACGCAAGTTGGATTTCATCGGCTCCCGGATACTTGCTAGTGTTCAGAGTTCTCATTTTTCTCATGAAGGAAGACAGGGGGATGAAGGTGGCTTGAGACATGAGGCAAAAATTAATTCCGTGTTGGCAGCGAAGGTCGCGGAGTGATATGAGCTGAGAGTTTCTTCTGCCATAATGTTACTGGTCGTGGTATGTCCGTTATGTGCGAGGGTTGCTGTATTTATTGAACCGGCAGAATAACTTGATTAACCGAAGACCTGGATGTGGGGACAGAATGGAATGGTTTATCTGTCTTACAACTGGACTGATAACTCAAAGGAATGTGGAGGCTAGTTTGTACGAGTCACAGGACAGAATAAAACATCAAATAAACCCCCTCTCCTGTTTTTATAGTTGGCTGACCAAAAATGGCGCAGTTTCAGGGGAGAACAGGTGTCACACTTCTCTGCCTTTTAAAACATGCCGTCTGGTTGTCTGTCGCAGCTTGAGTATAGATGGCTTACATTGTCCGCCCATACCGAGACCAGAAGAGTAAGGAGGCTGATAATAATTGAACTGTGTGATTAGGAATCTCAGTTTTAATTACTTGGGATGCGTCAACATAATCACCGCTGTTGTAACAGGTCGCTGATAAACTGGGGTCTGACGAATCAGAACTCCTTTTTGATTGGTTTCGGTTTTGGAGTTTTAGCTCGCTTTTACCCACTGGGGCTAGACGTCGGAGGGACGCCGCCTCCTGTTTTTGCCAGGCAATCGAACAAGATCATATATGAGCTGAATCAGTTCCACTTCATCCTCCGAAGAATTGTATTTTGATGACCACGTTTCGTCGCTGGTGCACTGGTTGGAGGTGGGGAAGCAACGTTGAAAGTGATGCGCCTTAGTTGGATTTAACGTTGCAAGAAAACAACCGTTCATGTGGAGTAGCGCACTTCGCGGTGCACAAAGAAGATCAGATAGAATGTAAGGTATGCAGGAGGACTGCCTTCCAGTGGCCAAAAGACAAGCCTACGGATTAAATTGAAAGCTCTCCATAAGGTTCCATTCGACTTCTCAACTCGTCCGCTAGTTTGAGGGCTTTAGTCGATGGTTTCGCAAGTGGTTGCTTCTTTACTGTATGGAACTTGTTTCAGCTGCTCAGACACAAGGAGGAACCTCGGTCCGAATACATCTTGGATAGCATGCGAAACAATAAGAACGAATAACAGTAACATTTACTCACAGTAGATGGTGTCATGCAGAGTCAAACAAAAGTAAACGGAAATCTGGAGTATTCGTTCATTACAGTGGAGAGGTTTTTATAAAAGTGATTGGAGGAAGGGGTCCGGCAATACGAACACCGAGCCGTTCAAACGGCTGGGTTGCTTTGACTGAGTTCCCATCTGACGGGTTATAAAACGATGGTTTAATTTCCGCACAATTTAAACAACGCAGAGTCATTAATTTCACTTGTCCGAAAGAAAACGGAAAATGTTTAAATGTACACGTCGAATCATCCAAATAATGTTTAGAAGATACAAGGGATAGTGAAATACTTAAACAGACATAAGGTTCAGTTATGTACAGCAACTGTTACAAGATTTTGGTTCCCCTCGCGAAACTCAACCTTGAAACGATATGGTGATAGTTCGATCCTTCACTGTTGGTGCTTTTCATTTTTGACTTAGCCTGTCTAATTCAAACGATACGTAAAGACGACCCACTTTCGGTCGGCAAACATTCAAAAGTGGGTCTACAGCAAATGGCCTCCATTTGCTAATGGCCTCGGCTGCAGTGTAGGCTTCATTTTCTACCGTCGGAGGCTGCTGTCCACTTTGGAAAGTGGTTCCTCATACGACTACATGAGAGAAACAGACAGGAAGAAACAAAAACTATACGCAATACCTCGATCACGGATGAAGTGGATCGAAATCGCAATTGGTCCAGCTTAGGTGACTGGCAGTAGCCGTCTATGCGTCCCATCTATTTGCAACACTGACGGCGGAATTGCTTGATTGGGCAGTTACCCGTGTGGCACCATGTGCCACAATGTCGACATGGAGAGTCGGCGAGCTTCTATAAGTAGGTTATGCTGTACGGTTTGTGGAAAGGTTGTTACTGTCTTGAACACGTGACCGTGTCGACGAAGGCTGAGAACTAGATGAGATTTTGGACCAAGGCAGAGTTACTTCTTGGAGTGAGTAAGCGATGACCTTCAGTGACGGTGTCTTGAAGGGCGACTGGTGTAACGCACCGTGCTGCCGTGTTTATGGCGCCACTGTTGTTTCCAGCTGCTTAAGCCGTGCGCATGTCTCACTGGACCTTTGGCTCACGCTTATTTTTATTGTCCCCTCTCACACGACCATTGCTGGAACCCTTAATTCGGAAGAACGCTGTCTCCCGGTGACTCCAAGTTGCTCAAAGTTAGTTTATGAGTGTAAGGGGTACACAAAGACAGAACGTCTGTCTTGCCTGTTACACTGGCTCGCCTCGTTAGATCCGTATGCGACAGTAAGCATCGTTCGGGGACTGTAGGCCGCAGACAACGGTGAGCACTTGAACTAATCTGGCTTGAGAGAAGATGGTTTGAACCGTTCGCATTGGTGATCAGAGTTGCCATCATATGTAACATGGCCGTCAAAGTGTCTTTTGGCCATCGCAGTACGATAATACTTTAAGCTAAATAGGGACAATTGGTCACAAACTATCTACAGGGGAATAATGATTATAATAATAATAACAATGATAATGCTTATTACTCAACGCTGTTGTGAGTAACACGCTCGAACGTGCGCTAACTTGTAGACGATCACATGCGGTACAAAACAGAAAGTAGTCATGTGGTAAGACGAATACAGAATTCGCCGGTGAAAAAAGCAATCAGAGAGGAAAGGATCGCAGGTCACAAGAGGTCGATGCGCGCACTGGGAAAGAAGATAGTTCACCTGCCCCATAGGTTCAGCCCAAGGGATATGATGTTACATTAATTTACCTTTTCCAAGGTTGTATATGAGCCGACGTTTGAAACAGTTCGACGTCGCTTCAAAAGATACGTCCAAATATATCGTCAAACGATTTTGCCTTTTATTGGTGTGAGTGGTTTCGGAAAATTTTTAAAATAAACGGGATTGGACGGGGAACGTAGGAAATTCCAAAACCTGACGAGCAATTAAGCAGACTGCAGTGGAGGACGTCGATTTCTCGAAACGGTCCAGAAGTTGGAAGTCTCGCAAATCACTTAGTTGATGCAGAGTTTTAAGCGTCCTCAGAGAGAAGAAGAAGGCGGGAAAATGCGGAGCAATCACATACAATGCGACGAATAATGTGTATGTAATATTTCGGCAAAGATTCTAGGCAATGTGAAAATTTTTGTTTTTTTATAAAATATGTAGGACTGGCAAGCGGTTGTCATGGTATTTCACAATAAGCCGGCAATCAGCGGCTACTTCTGGAATAATTGCCATATGATAATCAAGACCCCTTACAAAGTTTGAACGCGTTTGCTTCATTTAGCCGATTGTAACTTTCGTTGACAGGTTGTTTTGTTTTGCCCTCTCCCCATTTTACCAACGTCCACTTATCAATCGTAGCGCACCTAATTCGCTGATCCGGCTACAATATTTCATTATTAGAGCGCAACGTTTCGGTGAACAAACTTCTTGGAATTAAACCCCTTAAATATACGTTGATTCCCATTCACTATTGCATTTGCTTAACGTTATTCATTACAGAATCTTCACGAGTTGACCAAGGCAGTCTTTTGAATTTGATAGAACCCAGGTACATAAATTCCGGTAGAACACTTGTCGTATCGACTTGTAAGCCCAGCAGTTTCCCATAAAAGCCATGCTTCATTACACATAAAGGTTGTTAGGTGGTTATCAAAGTAGGTTTGAGGCAGGAGGGTGGCACGAGATGTGAATCAGCGTTATAACTCGTCTGTGTAAAATATACGTAAAAAGTATGTTTTCCATTCAGGTTTCGGTGAACGGTTTTTGTATGCTAGTCAATAAACCATCGATAGCGCCTACCATTAATTATTGCCTAAAGGTTCACTTAAATGAATAAACAACCACTAATGGGCAGATACACTATATGAAAAAAATATCTGTGAATTACCGAATTGTTTCTCTGTTTGTGTTCTAAGTATAACTCTATATAAGGCCATTCTGCTGCATTTGCAATATGCTCCAATTTTATATTTTACATCAGTCTGCGTAATGCGTGTGCAACAACACGCATGAAGAGAACGGTATCGATTCTGCGACGGTCTGCTGGGTGTGAAAGAAGTTGAATGTTGGATGAGGTGTAGGACAATGATAGAGGTACAACAAACTTTATCAAGCGAGCCATTTTTGACAGGATTTTGATAGCAGGCACGGGTACCTGCGTTATATGCACCTGACGGCTTGACGTTTACCAGAACGCATTTAAAACGTCACCAGATCATGAGTCGTTTGCTAACGATTCAAGTCGATCCGAAAATGCCTTTATCAATATCCAACGGCAGGAAAGATAATCTATCTTCGAAACGGTTAATGAGAAGACGCTCGCAAAAACTGGATGTAATACGGTGCTGATTGAATCAATGTACATGAAAGTTAAATATCTCACTTCGAATGTGAAAAATCCTTAGACATTGGATAAAGAGTGTGCCCGTACAATAAATTTGACAGCTAGGCACCGCTCAGTAATGGGGGACGATGAAACGGAATTGAGCTCACTCAAGCAAATGGTCAATGGTTGGGTCGGAGCAAAAGGATTGTTTACGCATCGATAAGTGATAAGAATTATAAGCTACTCAAGAAAGAATATGGAACGAGAGGGTCTTATTCTGACCTTCAGAAATGTACAGGGCTCTACTGAGTGAGAGTAAGGGAAACGGTTACAGTAGCTGGTGTAGGGATAAAAATGGTCAATACGGTTTATTCTTAGGGATAGATAATGAAACGTAGGGCCACCCTTCAACACTGATCAAACAAAGCAGGCCACTCTCAAAGAGATACAACAGACCTTGACAAAATCAACATCGGGTGATGCTCAAAGTTTAAAGATAGACGTTACGTGGAATAACTGTCGGGGCCCATTTTAAAACCCCGGAATAGTGCTACTGGCTCTGATTTCAATAGGAAGTTTACTCCCAATATTGAAAGACTGCGCAATAAAGAAGTTAGAGCACATCTTTTTCTGAGCTAGCATGGTTGGAAAAGTGGAACCTTTATTTCTTAGACCATATGGGGAGCTGTGTTTGAAATGAATGACAAGCGCTGTATTGATTGCGTCCGAGCGTATCAGTCTATACAGAAGTGTAAGATTAGACTTCGGTCCTCGTTACCGAAATAGGTCAATACCAAGTGTTTACAACGTTCACTATAGGTCAATGCGGATGAATATCCTAATAAGCCTCTGATAGAGGCTCTTCAGAGATTTCCTAACACAGGCCTATCATATTTGCGTAGGTGGCAGTAAATGTAGATGCAATACTCAAGCTGAGGGCGAGTACACGTTGCAATGTGTCAGCCTTGCATTTGCGGACTGAATGCTTTTTGATACATCCTGTTGTCCTTTTAGTTTTTTTCAACTGTAAGCTTACTAGTTCAGATGAATTTGGGGAGTTTGAATTTCGTATTCCTAGATATAGACTGGATGTGGTGGTATCAATATGATGACCATCTGATTAGACGGAACCGCTAAGTAGCTGATAATCATAAGCAACATTGTTCGATTTGTTTGCTGAGAACGCTATCAGACAGGTTTCACACCACAACCCTTTTGTACAGAAGGCGACGTAGCTGGGCTGCCAGAATGCGTAAACAATTTTAACATCGTCAGCGCACAGAAAATGTTTGTCATCTTTGATAACGACGGACAATGACCAACTTTGATGCTCGCTATTTTTCCCAAAAAAACATTGATTCACACTTCTACCGTTTCAGCTACAACCCTTCTATATTCGGAACATGGATGCGTATGATCTCAATGACCGTCGGTTTATATTTTCGCCGGCTGAAGACAACTGACGGTTGCAAGTATGTTATCTCAGTGTTCCGAATGTAGAAAGGTTGCAGCTGAAACGGTAGAAGTGAGAATCAATGTTTTCTTCGGATAAATAACGAGCATCTAAGTTGGTCATTGTCCGTCGGATACGTGAGCATTGACTCGCGCACACATGGCCAGCTACAATAAATCATGATCAATTGGCAACAAACGAAACAATACGTACGTTATTAATGATAGAGTGGAATGTGTTACGCATGTTTACACCATATTGTAAGTGAAACCAACCAGGTGATAGCCTAGACCGTTTTCCACCAGAAATACTATAAGGGAAACAGACTGAATATATAATTCTCACGTGCAACTAAGCAACAACCGTGATGACATACTTTCCATGATAAAGGCAGAGTTGCGATTTTCACGTACTAAGTGCAAGATGCCTGCTCTCATGTGTGTGCACGACACGTCGAAGCCGTTGGTTCATTTCGAATTCCTGTTGCACTTGACGGATAGCCGAACCTTGAGGAATGTCCTGTTCTCCATCAATAATTCTGAACATTTGTTTCCAACAGATGTGTATTCCTGATAAGCATGTTGTGTGCTTTACATACGAAAGACGTCCCAGAGAGTGTGCTTCCGCCGGATTAGTCTTCGTTTCCGATGTCTGCCCCCTACACTTGAAAACGGTAGGCGCAGGCTCAGTACACAAAGGGGGGCTGAATAGTTCACTACATAACGGCCACTACGGTAAACCACCCTTCTCCACCCGCCACCACCCGAAAAATTTAGTTTCTGCACTGATTTAACCACGGGTGATCGTTTGTCGTTACCACGTCAAGGAGAAGTGGGAAACTTTGTTTACACTGCTCTGTGGCCTCTCCTACGTGGGTAGTGATCACACGTTCCACAGTGGTGGCCTACATTACAACCGACGCCGGGCCAATTGGCTCGCCTGCGCTGTCCACAGATTGGTTGAAGTCTTCCATTATTAGTAGGTGATTATACAAATGATAATCTCCTCTGAACGCCTCCAGTCAATAATTGTTAACGTGCTCATTGGATGAGGGCGACTGGTACGGAACTTCTTCCATACAGTTGTATGTGGCCCCCCCGCCGCAGCAGACGCCAGGTCGTTCTGTGACCTGTTTTGGGGCACCAAAGTCATACTACATGTGATTACTTCACATTTCTCCATTTAACACACGACATTGCGCTCTTTTTCTCATTCCCACGGGCATCCATAATAAAAAGAAAAGTTTCGCGATGAATGGGGACTCAAAACCCCATTTGGCCGGGCGACTGGTGAGGTTTTCAATTTTTCAACGCCTTCCATCAGTCATCGCGGTCCCGCGCTAGAGTCTGTTCAATTCTTTGCCGGATTTTGGAACTCCCCGTCCTCCCTTGTCCAAACTGAATTATTTCAACATTTTTCACATCTGAGTTTCTTCAAACAACGGCAAAGTCGTTCGAAGATACATTTGCACGTATCTATCGACGTGACCTTGGAATACTCGAAACCTCGTCTTTACTTAGGCTTGTGAAAGATAAATTAGTGTAGCATCTCATTTTTAGACTGAACCTGTGGAACAGACGAACTACCTTTTTCCTTATGTGTAAATTGAACGTTGTAAACTGTAATCATTTGCCTTCTGATTACGTCTTTATCTGTCAACAGGTTTCATGTTTGTCTTGTTTTATATCCATTTGTTGCTTTGTGCCGCATGTAATTATTTGTCATGATCGCACACACCCCAGCGTGTTTCCCACAAATGCGTGGAGAAAATATATATTATTGTGGAGGATAACTTACTTGCGGTGCACTTTGGTCGCACTCACTAAATGCCATGGAGATAAGTAATACTTATTTGGCAGCTGTATTAAAAATACTTATGATGGCAACGTAGAAATAAAGACTACATGAGTTCTTATTCTCTTTGCGTACGTCGCCGCACGCTAGTAGGACGGCTGGATCATTATCGAACGAGTATCCCATCCTGACAGCGTCTACCTATTCTCCGAAAACGACCGGAACACTTGTTATTAAAGGTAGTTGTTGGGAGGTTTTTCACACGGTTGTTGGCTGTTTATGCCACGAGATATGAAACGCGTTAGCCGTCATGTTAGACATGGAACTGGTTGACCTTCCAAAGTGACGGTGGCATGGTGGGCAAAACTAATTCTTCGCAAAAGTGGAAACATGTACGCAATCCCAGTGAAACCATTGAGGGTATTGTTCGCAGTGGACCTTCGTGGTGATAGACCAATTCCCTGCATTTTTTGATACGTTTCGATACGTTTGTGGTTTCGCGATTGCTATGGTGCACAGCGATAAACTCACTGGGGCATGTTTTGTTTGGGTTTTCAGAAAGCTCATCTTAAATTTGCCTGTATTTGCCCTTACTGTGTGTAGTAAGCGATCTTAATAAACTTTGTATCATAACTGCACACACAAGGATTGCGTTCTTCTTTTTTATAACCATCGCTGCTTGTCTATCAAAACGTTCCTTCTTGGTATCGTTCGGCCCGTCCTCACTAGCATCCGCACCTGACTGAGCTCATTTCCCGTTGATTGCTGACTGTTGGTGGACTCGTATTTGGTTACTCCATTTTTGATAGAAAATGTGTGTACCTGGTTAGTTCACATTCAAGGTAAGACAACACCATTATTGTAATTTTATCAAGCAGTACTGTGTGAATTACAATCTATTCTATCGTCTTTTCTAACTTTTTTGGACTTGGAAGATAGTCCGGCTAACCCGGCCATCTGAATAAGCATTGTTAGAATTGTCACGTACGCGTTACTGAGTGAACTATTCTAAATCACCGGGATCGACTTAACACCATGTATACCGGTACAACAACAATCATCGATATTTTCAACTTCAGCGCCAAATAGAGGACAACGCAATTGGTGATCAACTGAAGCATGTTTCGGAGTTTGCAATCATTTCTGTCATATAAATTGACGGATTTCAGGTCTTCGAACAATACCACTAAAATATTGCTACACATTCAACGATGTCTTATTCCGTTTCACTTTGGCGGTATATTGTATCCGCTACAGATAATTTTCGGCTCTGCCAGTCGTTGTGTGGTAGGATTCTGCTGGTTGTAAACGTCTGGAGAAGATAGCTAAATGTTGTCGCTGCTTTCCAACAAACAGCTGCAACACAACATCAATAGCCGTGTCTGGAACGTCAGCTAAGATTGATAACGGTGTATCCGAGTCGGAATGAGCAGGAAGAGATTAGTTGGTGACCGCATATTTGAGCTCATTGAACCCAGTGGGTGCAACCTCCGTGAACTGAGATTTTCGATCGTTTACACCGAGAGGATGAGCCGCCTGCTGCGTTATATACACACAGCGAGGTGTGAAACATCGGTAGTAGCTGATCAGATCACTAAAGGGACGAAGCTGCCTACAGAAGTTCCCTTTGGTATGCTCACAGATGACTTTGATCTTATCCGTTAGTGCGATGATTCCATTTTTTGATATCCCGTGACCTAGAGATCAATGTGGTCTTACTTATTTCGCACTTGGTGGAGTTGACTGTGACGCAATGTTGGGTCAAACGTTCCAGTAAGGTGTGCCGTGCGCAAGACGTCCTTCCTCTGGAAAACTACCAATTGAATCATTATCCAGATAGGGGTAAACGAAGTCAAAACCGCCTGTCATTTCCTGAATAACAAGTTGAAAGTTTGAGTCGCGTTGCTCGAACCAAATGACATTCGAAGAAAGTTCAAAGGCCCAAAAAATGTGATTACCGCAGTTTTGGGCAAATTTTCTCTATATACGGAGATCCAGTGAGAAATGGCACCAGATCCACCCTGCAAAAGATGGATTTTTCATAAAACACACAGACGGCTGCCATGAAACTTCCAAACAAGCCGTAATTAGGCTAGTTGCTCCATCGCAAAAGACTAGTATGCAGCAGCCGTTTAACGGGTTAAAGTTGACCTGTAAGCTTTCCACGGTCCTGCTACAAAAAATGCAGTAACTATTAGGCACGTCGCACATAGACCAGTCCCTTTTTCGCAAATTATGGAGGCGGGGATTACCGAAGACAGCGCGGGAAATTGTCTTTTGCAATATCACAACCTTTAGCAGAGACGGCGAGTATGGCTTATCAGGTAGCAGAACGTTTTCAACTACCTCTTACTGTGGTTAGCTCCAAACCACAAACGCCACGTCCGGCGCGAAGCACTCAGTCAGACGACGAAGGTGGTCTCTCTACGTCGGCAGCAAACGTAAAAGCACTGTCGGCCAGAGTCGAAGCTTGACGTCGCGATTTCAGTAGAATCCATTTAAGTCCTCTCGCATGCCCTCGACCCACCAGATCCCTTAGACGCACATGGTTGCAACGGAAGGGTGGCCGCTGCTAGTGTCATCAGCGTTTTGGCGCTAAACTCATCAGGTGCATTAGGCCGTGGACTTATCAGCTGACCAGTCGGGGAAACGTCGGCACCAGTTGGTAATGACGATCAACGTTATTAACGTCGCACCGTGTTGCCTCATTTTTGTGGAGGATGGATGAGCCGAAAACAGGTTCCTGAGCTCCACGGGTTAGCGTGTTTCCGTCTACAGAAGACCAGGTTCCGAATTCCGCAGCCCACCTCTCTGTACTGCAAGTGACATGCCTATAATCATCTACAGGCAGCCTTCACCAGATCCTAAGTTGGGGCTCACACGAACACTTCGCTAGGTGTTTGCAATTGGCGCGACAGCTTTTGGCATAATCAACATCGATTGTCTCCTTCGTTCAAACTGTCCGGGTGATACGAGTCGTCGTATGTTAATCGATTCCGGCGCTATGCTGGGTACACCCGCCACACATGCAACGGTTGCGGTCATAACACTAATATATACCTAACCTGAAGTCCCCAAGCAACTTGCAGATCTCTTCACTGAATTCCTGCTGATCGTTTGCGCATCGAACGACACTCCAATGGTGATCTTTAGCACCACACACCACATCTGCACCAAGGGACCCCTGTCTCAGCATGACCTCGCCGACTGGCTCCCGACGAACTGCAAATCGTTGGAACAGAGTTCAAGCACGCGCTCGGATTTGGAATAATACGTTCCTCTGCGAGTTCATGGGTCTAAACGTAGTACTTGGTCCTTGTGGAGTCAGGTGATTGATGTTCGTGCGGCGACTATTGTGGTTTCAACAAAGCAATCGTCCCTGACGAGTCCCCAGTCCCGCACATGCAAGATTTCACCACCTGCTTATGCAAATAGTGGCTGACTGGGTTTGTTCATTGCAAAATTCCGTCTTTATGTGTATGTATCGTAGGATATGGTTCATTTTTAAGAACAGCGAGGCTACCAGTGATACGGCAACCGCGAGGTACTCAAAGGGCTTGGAGTCGTTATCAGACAAGGGTGTCACGATTAAAAGTCACACGTCATTAAATGATCGAATCGCTGATATGAAATTCATATAACCAAACCGATAGTCGAAAGTAAAAACGATTATTTTGAAAACACAAGGCAAAACAATAAAACCGGACAAACCCACCAGGGGTAGCGAAGTGTAACAACGCGTTCAAATTTTTTTCGGGCTCACCAGTTGCTGGAAGCAGTCTAACGAAATCATACCCAATTAGTACTTGCTGTAGGGAAGCGATCGACAATGAAAACCAAGATTCGGAGCGTTTTTTTGCTACCGGACCTGAAAAATGTAGTGTACCCCAGAAAACATCGATTCAGCGATTCGGTGATTGATACGTGGGTTCGAGGCAGAGGCCAAAGGTAACCGAATCCAGTGGGCTTTTCTCATCCGGTGTCCAGTGTTTCTCTGTTGATCTGGAAAACAAACATTCACAAGAGGGCGTAGTACCGCCACTGGCGATCACAGTAAGTACCAAGAACACAAACAAATTACACGCATAATGATTTTTTAAGCAAATGTCAATTGAGCAATGCTTTGAAGCGATCTCTAAGGGCGCTGTTATTGACCCCAGGAGGAAGGTTGTACTGATGATCAATAACCTGGAGGAAAATATCTCCTGCCTAGGGAAGTTTCGAGAGTAAGGCTTGAAAAGCTTCCTGTTATGTCCTCTCCGGCCATTATCATTTGTTACAACAAAGAATCGTTCAACCAGACTTACTGCAAAGAAACATGTGAGAATTAAATAACTGCGAAATCGTCCAAATTCAGGAGGACACAAATCAAGAGTTTCAAGTCAGGGACCTACGTAACATTTCTTTGCCCGCGACTGGTTTGGTAGGCGCGCGCCGGTCACGCTCGCCGGCGAGGACGCCCTACTTCAGGTCAGTATACACGACCTGATTAACATATTTAAGAAGCTGTCTCATACAAAGCCCGTGAAGCGCTCGAAACGTTTTCTTGACTGTGCGGGGAAAAGTGCGCTTAATCAATATAAGGGCAGCAAATTCCTTTTTTGTTGTCATCTGGTGGCGAAGGACAGGTTGGACGACAACCAGGTGTACAGACCTTCCTTGAGATCGATTTTCGTTATATCTGCCCTGCTGAATGTATTATGTATCACGAGGACATTGCCAAAATCCTATCAAGTATCATATGTGCGCACTCCTCGTCAATTATTGGGAAGATCCAAACGTCCCACCAACGCTCACTCGTATCAAGATCAATCTGCAGTGCACTGGGATTAGTGGCCTTACAGATTTTTGTTGTCGGGACTACTGTCCGGACGATCGTTGACGTAGAAGAGGGACAAAATAGGTCCTAGCACTTATCCTTGAGGAACCCACACAGAAATCATGGAATGGGGTGGACAGTCTGATCCGAGTCCAACTATGACGGTTCTCCCGCCCGGAAGGGAGCCGATACAGCAAACAATCTCCACCTGGACACCATGAGCTTCCAGTTTGTGTCCGAGAGAGCCATGTGGCACAAAGTCAAAAACCTGCGCGAAATCGATGAAGATAACGTAGGAGATCAGGTCGTTATCTTTTACCCCCTTCAGACTATTCATAAGGAAAAACATGCCTTGTTATGCATGACCGGCTAGGAAGAAGGTCATGCCAGTTAAAAGAGAACAGGTGGTTTGATAAGAAATGGGAGAAGGCGACACACTCTGGTAAGCGTTCCATCATCGTGCACAGAATGCTGGTAGGGCTGATTGGTCGATAACTAGCCAGGGCATGATGGCCATCCACTTTGAAAGTGGGTGTAACCGCCGCTCCTTTCCATGCACTATGGAGAATGGCAGTCCGGAATGTGTCTGTTTGAACAGCTCATAAAGGAGATCTGCCAGATTAGCGGCTGCTTCTTTAAAAACTCTGGGATGATTCTTGTCAGGACTCATTGCACTACATGAATTAACCCGAGACAAAGAGTCATCAGCGCCCAACAGAGAAAACTCGACGGTAACGAGGAGCTGCTGGAAGTTTTGCAGCAGTAGGATAAGGTAGCAGTTAGGTGGTGCGACGTTATAAGCTACCGATTAGTAATCCCTAAGTGACTCGGCTACAAGTAGGGGGTCAGACGGAGTCTCCCCGTCGGGCAGTCCTGTTTAGTAAAAATAAAGAAGTGATCCTAGATAATGTTCCAAGACGTTAAAATCAGGCTGATTAAAAGTTCGAACCGTCAGCCTTTCGTTGCTTGTTGTTACCAGTATCAGATAGGATCAAAGCTTAGCAGAGAATGGCCACTGCGTCCAAGTGGCGGCTCGATGATCACGCTGTCTGCCGGGTGGCTGTAATTAGTGATGACTACGTCAAGCAGAAAGGTAAGTTGGACAAAACGATGCCCCATTGGGTTGTTGGCATGCTTTTCCCACACTCTCTGTCGCACCAGCATCAATAAGGAAGTCGGTAATCTGCTTTCACAATGCTGGGGAAACAGATGCCCACTTTAAGGTGAGTGTAGCCAAGTCATCCCTAGAAAGTGTGTGAGTGGAAAGCTGTAATCCTGGAAAGTTTCCAGGTTTACGAGAACAGTGTTGTCACCGAAAGCTTCAGATGAGGGTGAATGATAAGTACCCCGTTAGGAGTGAGTACTGATCATACAAGTCTAGTCAAAACTACAGAGCGTCACATTCATCGAATGACTGAATTCACCGATAATCGTGGATGTCGAGAAATACCACTGAAGGAAAATTGCGGAGCTTCCACTCTCCCTCGACCAGAGTCAGCTCGGTAAACCGAGTACCCGGGACAATTGGTTTACTGTCGCTGTTATCACATGTAAGGTAGGTCTCCGTGAAAGCAGACATAAGGGGACCAATGTCGTGAACTGTCTGTCTGATTCCTGACAACTTACCGAACAGACTAAGACGGTTAGGATACATGAAACTGAAAGTTACCCCCTTCGTCTGGTTTCGCGAAAAAAACGTAAAGAGTGTGTGAGGAAGAGCCTGGGGTTGAGGAGAGTCGTGGGCTTGGACTCAATCTGTTCTATCGATTTTTTTCGACGGCCCTTTTACGGCTGCGGACGCGGCCTTACCGCCTGTTTATTCGTCGACGGCCCTGTCAAACACATTGTCCAAAAGGGCATACGTTGTCACTGACGCCTCTGAGTCAGCCAACTTTATCGGGACAAATTCTAGGCACAAGCTGTTTTGACTGGAAGTGGCACCGCACAAGGACGGCTCAGCCTCCTTTTTACCTCGTTCAGGTTTGTCTTCATGAACCATTGTATGATGGCGCCGACCACAACCCGGTACTTTACTCCGTATCTGTATCCTAGAAGACCTCGCCACATGGTTCGCTTTTGAGCAAACAAAACAGCGTCCAATGTTATTTAACATTGCCTAGCGTTGCTCCAAAGATTTGCTGCTAAACCAACTACAATCAGATATATCACGGTTGCCCTTACAAACCGGACACTACAAGTTCACCCACTCATAAGGTACACCTACTCCAACGATCACCTCGAGTACTCGACTCCAGAGGATCCAGTGGACGTTGGGTACCCTGACCTACTTCCAGCGCGAGCGGCCAACTGGCCATACTGGCTGGCGCTGACTGCCACTCTTTTCTTCAAGAAATGTAATAAATCGCTAAAGTTAGGCTTCCTTCCACACTCGGTTATGCTCTCCGCAACTTCCGCTCACCTTTCTTGTAAGTGGTGAGGCAATCGCTCAACTGCTTCAATGAGGATGGTTGAGTAGTTTAGTTCTACTCAGTAACCTAGCTGCGTCAACATAGCCTGACGGCTCTTCATCTGACTGGCTAGTCCACGCAAACCATCAACATCACCAGCGACTAACTTAGGACCCATGAAAACATTTTGCTTACCGCCTGCATAGTATCATGTCGGCAGCCAAACTGTTAGTGCAAAATTCTCATGATCTCTGTAAACCCTACCTCCTTTAGCAAGAGCGTGCAATGTTTAATTACATCTCTCGCCCTGCCACGACGATAATGCAATAAATATGAAAGCTTTGATCCCCCGTCAACTGATCTGTCTGCCACGCTACCTTCAAAACTTTTGACAAAGGCGAAGTGATTCTTCGGGGAACCACTGAAGCTGTCCACTTCAATTTCCGGAAGACTGGCCCGCAGAATCAAAGGTCTGAGAGCCCGCTCTGACGACTCACCGGGGTTCAAACTAAAACGGTTCGTTCCCGAGACCCGCTGTTGAATGTGGGCTTATATTATCCCCTAGCGTCGAACAAAACCTAGTCCTGCCTGTCGGGACGGGTTAGACTTCCACAGGCCTAGGGCGCCTCCTACAGAGCCCGAGGAGTTTACGTCTCAAATCTAGCTCCCTTGTGTTTAACGTCAGCTCTTCTTCCAACATGTCATCAGAAACTTCGTTAGGTACATCCACCAGAACATGATTAAGCCGAACGGGGAAAACAGCAGACGAGTTGGACAAACTCTCCATCTTCTCCGGTGGGGCCACCACCGTCCCTACTGCCACACCTAGGACGGTTCCCTGCTTAGTCTCAGGGGCCCCAAACAAACAGCAATCATCCTCGACAACACTCGCTTCAGGTGGAAACCTTTAATTAAGAAAGCTCTCAGAAACACGTAAAACATTTGACATAGAAGAATCGTTCGCAAACTTTAAAGAGTTAAGGTTAATAGGAAGAGGAATGTCACCATAGGTGTGAGCGTTAAGCTGGTTCTCATCCGAAATGGAAAAGGGTTTACGAAACATTGCTGCAACCTCGAGTGACAGAGAAGTGCTTGATCGTCCGGCGGCAGATGGCTGGTTCAGAGAAGCAGGAGCAGCCTCGATAACGCTATAACTGTCAGGGCCGGTGGCAATTACCACAATGTCCATTTTGTCATTGTCGCAGAATGCCGGAATTTCACCACAGGACAGCGATCCCACCCATCCCCGTTGAAAAGCCAGGTGTTCGGCCAAATATTGAGGAATTCGAGCAATAGTAAATTGTTTGTTAACGATTCAAGTTCACAACGAGTAACGCGTGATCTGCCGATCCGAAAATGTTTCTATCAATATCCAACGGCAGGAAAGATAATCTATCTTCGAAACGGTTAATGAGAAGACGCTCGCAAAAACTGGATGTAATACGGTGCTGATTGAATCAATGTACATGAAAGTTAAATATCTCACTTCGAATGTGAAAAATCCTTAGACATTGGATAAAGAGTGTGCCCGTACAATAAATTTGACAGCTAGGCACCGCTCAGTAATGGGGGACGATGAAACGGAATTGAGCTCACTCAAGCAAATGGTCAATGGTTGGGTCGGAGCAAAAGGATTGTTTACGCATCGATAAGTGATAAGAATTATAAGCTACTCAAGAAAGAATATGGAACGAGAGGGTCTTATTCTGACCTTCAGAAATGTACAGGGCTCTACTGAGTGAGAGTAAGGGAAACGGTTACAGTAGCTGGTGTAGGGATAAAAATGGTCAATACGGTTTATTCTTAGGGATAGATAATGAAACATAGGGCCGCCCTTCAACACTGATCAAACAAAGTGCTGCAATCCCAAAACTGGTCCCACAGACCTTAATGAAGTCAACAAAGTTGTGATGCCGGTGTGATCAATGAGACGTCACGGGAAGCCCAATGAGTTAACTCCATAGGCATACTTATCGACGTCCAGTATAATACCGTTTTTTGCAAAACGTGCGAGAACGCCACGAAGATGGAACACGTGCTCCTCGTTTAAGCTGCTAGCGGTCAAAACATTCTCCATGTAAACATATGCGAATAGGAGTCCACAAAACAAATCGTCCATGAATCGCCGAAATGTTTGGGCCCCATTAAGAAACGCGAAGGTTATCCTTGTGAACTCAGAAAGTCCAAAAGGTGTTGCAATAGCTGTCATCGGAATGTCTCCTTTGGCAATCGGGATGTGGCAATAAGCACATACTAGGTCTAATTAAGAGAAATCAGTAGCTCCGGCGCGTCCTAAGGAAAAATCGCGGATATGCGGTATAGGGTGCCTGTTCGGGATTGTGCAATTGTTGATAGCACGGTAATTACCGCAAGGTCTCCGAACACCTGGACACTTTTTGGGCATTATGTGCGATGGTGTCACTCACGAGCTGTTTGACGGGCAAATTATGCTTAGTTGAATTATATGTTCAAATTCAGTCCTAGTTATTTTGAGTGTGTCCGGGTGTAAACGACGTGGATCAGCGAAAACCGGCAGATTGCGTGCAGTAGACTGATGTTCTTCAATATGCCTAACCATTTCAGTACCTAAGTACGGCTGAGCAAACGAAGGAAACCTTTCAGCAGTGCTTCGAATGACGGTGTTGGTGGAAAAGCAGGCCAGATGACAACTGATACGATCGTTGGTCGAATGCCATTTACTTTGCGGGCATTAATGTTATCAGTTAGCTCACGCCACGTAACATCAACAGAAATGTGCTAGGAATTCGGTGCCCATGAGTGGCGCCTGAACGTCAGCAGGCGGGAATATCCGTGGAAAATATCGTCGGAGACAGAGGTCGATATTGAGTTAGTATTCCCCGAAAGTTTCAATGCAAATTTGATCCTCGGCCTGTAGAGTGTGTTAGCCAGACTGAAGACGATCATTTGGTTACGGCGGAATAAGGCTGACCTCGACTCTCGTATCGATAGGGGACGGCAAGCCGGTTGACTGAGCCCTGATATGAAATAGGCTACCAGTACCTACCTTGCCAGCAACGGTCGTCGTCGCTACTGACGGGCACGTCGGGTGATGACGACGCGTAGCAAGTTCGGAATGTGAGCGGATGGGTGCACTTCTTCGCCTTTTGTTGACACCGACACCACCTTCATGGACTGCAATAGTTAGATCGCGCATGTTTTCTGGGTGGGCGTCTCTTCAGCCCGTTATTCCGAGTATACTGTCTATACCGTGGCACATCTCCATCAAAATTTGTAGACTAGCATCAGTTGTTGGGATTAGAGGGGGTGACATGGAAACGGTTATTATTGCGCCAGACAGAGGTTGTGATTGCGGCAGACAACGGTTGTGAAGGGAACGTTTCCGCTGCCTTGCCCGCGAGGGCTGCCAATTGGTCGAGTGAGCTGTCTCTCTCTATGGCAGCCAAAATGTACTGTGGCGCACATTTTCTGCTCACAACTGCTTTAGGATGAGATCATCAAGTTCCCGCGAGGAAAGATTCCCGAGTCAAGGTCAATTGACTTGCATAGGCCACCACACGAGAGGACGGCGCCAGAGAGCATGTTCGGAAGACGACCGGTGGGTACTTGTTGCGCGTTGTGGGACGACGAATGTTGAGCGTGGATAGATCAGCCAGTACGTGAAGCTAAATTATTTCACCGTGCAATTACGTCACCAGCCTAAACATTCACACAAGTGAAAAAGAGAGAGACGGTGCGCGGCAACCCCCGTTTATTCTTGTTGCCGATCAAATTCAAAAATTGAAGTTGATGCCTCCAAACAAGTGCACAAATGAAGTTAACAAAACGGCATATACAAAAACGAGCAAAAATGAGTTACCAGGCATAACTAGAAACTGTTAATACTGCTTGCTCAGATGGAAATGTTGTAGTGAAGCGGTCACGGGAAACACCACCCCTTTGCTTGAAGGCCTTCACTTTCATGTTTATCGCAGCCTTTATCGTGTGTGGACGCGAGACGAAAAATACCTTCTTGGTGACTGCAAACGCCAATGGGGACGAGCGATATGTATTCATTCAAGAACTGCCGTTCAAGCTCTGTTTCAGATATTTTCCGTTGGTATTTGTTCATCCTACTCCCTACAGTAGAAATGAATTGAGGGAGAGTTAGAGGAAGCCTTGCATCGGCAATCATATATTTTCTTCGTCGCTACACTCTCCATGTTTTGCGCGTGACCATTCAGGAGCGAATTTGCCCCCGGCATCTCGACTGTCATCATATCTGCAGTGAGTTTTATCTTGATGTTAGTTCCAAGGTTCATACGCCCAAGGTTTTCCCAACCTTATAGTAGTGCAGATCAGAAGTCACAGTGGGAAGACGGTGGATCTACGAGCAAACCTTATTTAGTTATTCACTCACCGTACACAGGCGGACTTCAACGCAACACCTAAGGGGGCTAGGAAGCTGGACGTAAGAGAACCTTGAGCACAACCGCACAGCAGCCGCCAGAGTGGACGGATATCAACGGAATTTCCAGTAGACCCCCAGAATTCAAACAAGCGTCAGATCGATTGAGCGGCATTCCCAACGGTAATAACTAAAACATTATTATCCGGATGAATGTCACCTACAATAGTATAGATGGCACGGACTCTCTATACAGCCACAAGTGAAACTACGACACCCACGCCAACACACTAACTTTGACGTTAGTGGTTTGTAGTAAATTTACATTCATAAGGTAATATGAACCGGCGCGGTGGTACTGACAAGGCAACTTTCACGTCGCAGGAGGTTTAGGATTTTGAGAACATTGAAAGTGTTCTCGCTATGTCAGTCCCCCAAAAGGGTGACTAATATAGAAGGCCTTTCACTTATGCATTTTAATCTTCGTCAACAGCTGCTGTCATGTTGGCCAGTCTCGCGAGCCACCCGACCTGAAAATGCCTCCTGAGGACATGACAAGTTGTGTGATTTCCTCACTGCGCAGACACAACGTGCCACGGCGTTCAAGGTTTCCTCCTTGGGCCCAGCAACTGTTGCCGTGCGTCGCGTTAGACTAAGAAATAAGGAAAGGTGAGGTACCTGAACATTAGGGGAAAAGGCAGATACCCACCGTAACGCGGGCCCTGCAGCGCCCGAGGATATTTGTAGTTATGTGCATGTATCTTCTGTGCAGAATTAGCCGGGAATTGTACCCACGAAAAACTGTTAGTTGCTGTTCGACAAAGGCATGAAATACCTATAAAAAATCATCAATTGTACAATGAATGCGTAACAGAAAAAGCAAGACCACTCTGGAAATTGGACGCACCTTCCTGAACGAGCTGTAGGTTAAGGAGGAAGGTCATCGGGATTAGATGCGGAAGGTAACGCTGAGTCTAAAGGGTGAAGTAGGTAGAGACGGTTTGGATGATGCTTGCGTTGTCAAACTGGAGGATGAGTCGATGAAACAGGTTTGAGGCGGTCAATCGAGACCGTGAGGTGTTTTTTGCAGACCACTCAATGATGGGGCAAAGGTTCTTTATACGGTTGTTGCGGTGGTTTCTTGGCGGTCTGTTTGCAGAAACACGAGCTCACAACATTTGGGTTTTTTAAGAACGTCGAGCAAGGATTTTTGAATACGTGTAGCACTCGCTTGTAGCGACCGCATGTAATTGGCTAGTCACATGACGTGGTCTTGAGTGTCGACAGCATTTTTGCTTGACGGTTAAAAGAAACCAGCTGGAAGGCTTGAAGGATAACCATAGACGAGTGACACTGGGGTCGTAGTGTCATTCTTGACACAATTGCGAATACGAAGTAGAACTAGGGGTGGTGCTTCCGTCCAATCCATCCGCTCGTGAGCACGTAATGAAGCTTTGAGCTGACGGTGGAAACGCTCTACGAGTCCATTCGCTTGTGGGTGATCAGATGTGGTGCGAGCTCGATGTACGCCTGATGGCTTGGTCAGTTGTGAAAATAAGGCTGATTCGAGTGGCGTGCCGCCGAAAGATGTAATGGTCGACGGACAACTATAACGTGCGATCCAATGCTCGACAAAGGCGCAAGCGATGGAAGTTGCTGTTGCGTCTGACAACTGCATGGCTTCTGACCATCAAGTGAACCGGTCAATACACGTGAGTAGGTAGGTGAAGCCTGGAGAAGATGGAAGTGGTCCGACGAAATCCAGGTGGACCTGTTCAAAACAATCGTCGGAAGTTGGAAACGATTCAAGCGGGCTGTTCGTGTGTCGATTGACCTTGGAACGTTGGTATGCAGGGCAGCGACGGGCTTAGTGCCGCACGTCCCGATCCATGTTGGGCCAGACGAATCGATCTGTAATCAGCCTTCGTGATGCGCTCATCCCCGGATGTGACGGGTTATGCGGCGCTTCGAAAGGTGCTCTTCGTAAACAATGTGGCACGATTTGTTTGTTGTATCGCAAAGTACTGTCACGTATAATGGTACCAGACGAAGATGCCAATGGAACTGTGACGATGCGTCAGTTTGTGCTTTATAGATCACCCATACATTTGCAGTCGAAATGCCGTTGAGCAGCTATGTTGCCATGCGAGATCATGTCGGCGGTTGTAGGCACTCTGCTCATTCGTGGTGGAGTATCCGGGGTGACGTCTGCGGCTCCGGAGACATGGCGGATGTCTGTAAAAAACTGGGCTATATAGTCCAGCTGTCGAGTTTCTCTAGGTGAATGTTTATCGGAGTAATTCTGCAAGGTGGACACAAGAGGTTTGTAATCCGTGAAAATAATGAAGTCACGGCCCTCGAGTGTGTGGCGAAAATGACGCACAGCCTCGTACACAGCTAAAAGTTCACGACCGAAGGTGCTGTATCGCGTTTCGGTATCGCTGAGGCGTTGCGAAAATAAGGCAATTGGTTGCCAAGTCTCGCGAATTGCTTGCTGCAGCACTGCACCTATGGTTGTGTCCGATGCATCCACGGCGATGCTGATTGGTTTTTCCGGTTGCCGTTAATTCAACACGACTGCAGAGGCGAGTGCCTTCTTTACAGTGATAAAAGCCGTAGTTGCTTAGGGGGTTAGGTGTGAAGTACGTTCACTGCGCCGAATTAAATCAGTCAGGGGTTGTATGAGCGTGACGCAGTTGGGAATAAATCGACAATAGTAATTCACAAGTTCTTTGAGGTGGCGGAGCATGGGAATTGTGTCGGAACGCTGGCATGAGCGGATAGCCTCGACCTTGAAATTGAGCGGTTTAATCTCTTCTGCCTAAATGTTGTGGCCTAAAAAATCCAACAAGGCTTAACCGGGTTCGGACTTAGCTCCGTCGACGGTGAGGCCATATGAGGCTGGACGTTAAAACAACCTCCGTGGATGGATGGTATGCTCTTCCGGGTAAGAGCTAGCCACGAGAATGTCCACGGGTAACCTCAATAATCAGACGTTGGAACGTCTGTGCAGCGTTACGAAAACCGAAAGGCATGCGCACAGATTCGATCAAACTGGGTGGAGTAGTGATAGCCGTCCTGGGTATCTCTTCTTGTGCCACCGACGCGAACGAGGCCGATTTTGCTGAAGATTGTTTTACCCGCAAGGCTGGTAGTTAGATCGTAGATGCGTGGCACCGGGTGCCTATCTGGAGCAGTAGCATTTTTCAATCCGTGATAATCTCCGCAAGGACACCAGTCGCCTTCTGCCCTCTTTAGCGCCATGTGCGCGGAAGATGCCCATCGGCTATCGGAGGAGCAGGTTGTACCCATTTTCAGCATATGGTGAAATTCCGCACGAGCGATGCGCAGATTGTCTGGTGCCAGTCTTCGGGGACGCTGGAAGACTGGTGCGACATTCGTTTTGATGTTATATACCACGTCCGTAATGACGGCAGGCAGCTCGTTAGATGGACGGGTCAACTCCCTGAATTCACGCGACATCACTTGGTATCTATCACCACCGCTTGGTTCAGCAAGCACAGAGCTGAAGACAGTCGTCGGGAAAGTGGTTCGTATGGTGAATATACTCGTTACAGTATCTAGGATCTTGTGATGGCCTGCGTCGATAACTAACCCAAAATGCTTTGAGGAATTCATGCCCAAAACGGTATTTGGTACATCCTATATAATGAACATCAAATGGAAAGCACGCCGTGGGCCCACATCCAAAGTCAGGGAGCGTGTGACAGAAATGCGCATTGAGGTTTCATCGGCGACCTGGAGCTTGTAGTGCATCGAACGATGCGTATTATGTTTTCTAGGCGGTATGACACTGGCTTGAGCGTCGGCGTCCACTAGAAAACGCAACCTGGAATTTCTATCGTGAATAAAAAATAGGCGATCGGTCGTAGGACTGCCGGCAGTAGTTGTCGCCATTACTTGCTGGCACTTGCATTTCCCGAGAAGGTTGAGGAGGTGCATGGCTTAATGCATTTTCGTGCCTCAATCCCGGATCTATGATGATATCAGCAGTATTCAGCTCTTGAAAGCGACCTAGACGGCTACGTCCTCTGGAAGCGGGGCGGGAGCGAAAAGATTAAAGAGCTTGGATTTCCGGGAAAAGTTTTTTCACTTGTGCTGCTAATTCGGCGGTTGTGCTTTCTGTGTGTGTTTCTACCTGATGCATTCTTCTCGGAAGATGTTCGGTGGTCGAGTCGGCTGATTTTGTCAAAGTATCCAAGGAACTCGTCAACATGAATGGACAAACAATTGCCTGCCCAAAGCCAGGCAATCTGTGCATCCAAATATAACGCATGAGTTTGCCATCGATCTTATGATTTTGTCCCACCTGTCTCAACTATCGAAGCAACTGAGATGGAGTGAGGTCTCCTAGCTGCAAATCGCTAAGAACCCGCTAAGCCGTCTTTCCCCTGATACGACGACACGTTCTAAGAATGCGCTGTTCACTGCGTCGTAAGGGTTGCCATCAAGTGGTCTAACCATTGAATCTCTTACATAAGGTGCTAGTGACATTGGCAACGCGGTAGCCAAATATGTGAAAATATCAGTCGTGCTAGTGATGCAAGCTGACTGGAATTGCAGCTCTAGCTGCGGTAGCCAGTATTCTGTCTCCCGGGACATACCCGGGGACAAGAAAATTTAGAGCGTTTTCCCTCGCACCTAACTCGGCGAGCCCTCACTTTGGGACTGGAATATCTGGCTGCATCGTTCAAATATACACACAGGATTCTGAGCGAATATGAGGGCTTAAAAACTAGTGGAACTAGGGAGTGAAATTTAATGCTACCTACAAAATGTGTATAAATGTACAAATACGTGAGAAAAATTGAACCTGGCGCATATAAAGGTTTGCAATAAATAATAAAAAGCAGTACAAATAATTGATGGAACGTGCCCACCAGGATCGTGATGCTAATTCCGGAATTCGTACACCCAAGGTTTCCCCAACCTTATAGTGACGCGGATCGAAAGTCACTGTGAGAAGACGGTGGATGTGCAAACAAAATTCATTTATTTATTTACTCGTCGTTGACAAGCGGACTTCAACGCGACGATTAATGGCGCTAGTATAGCGACCAAATTCGTTATTACCAGCTATGTTAGAGCTACGAGTGCCATTTGTACTCTTTTTGTTTCCCACCTTTGTATGTACTTAAACATTTGTTTGAACGAGTAGAGATACCCACAAGTCCCCCGCGCACTCGAACGCACGATCCCGCTGCGTGCGCGCTTGTAGCTCCGTTCCGTTATCGCTTCGTATTTCTATCCGTTTACTCTGGCGTTGACGTCGCAGGTCAACAATATACTGTTTGTCTACTTGTTGTATCGTTCTTAACCGGTTGTCCTCGGTTCGCTCGATCCAGCATTAGTGAGCTGGACGTGAGAGAACCTTGAGCACAACCGCACAGCAGCCGCCAGAGTGGACGAATGTCAACGGAATTTCCAGTAGACCCCCAGAATGCATACAAGCGTCAGATCGATTGAGCGG